>JAMZAV010012730.1:0-19208 GCA_024449915.1 Sweltsa coloradensis | reverse complement strand
CGTAGCGAGCGAAAAGATTTCATTCTACTACAATGAAGAAAAAATCCGGAATGTTTTTTTTTGTATTTTTGTCTGTTTGTTAACACGATTCCAGCTAAACCGATATTCCAATTGCGATGAAATTTTCTGGAGGCCTTCGAAATCTCTGAACTTAGAACTGCCACGTTTTTGAGCGCAATCGAAAAAATATTTCTCATCAAAATCGCAATTTTACGATTTTTTTCGATTTGTAAAAACTTTCTTCTTCTTATAACACCTACATGCTTTATCTGATTGCGATGATTTTTTTAAAGAACCTAAATTTTATGAATATCAGTGTGATATTTGAGCGCAATCGAAAAATTATTTCTTATGAAAATCGCTTTTTTTTACGATTTTTAAAACATTTCTTTGACTTATAACACCTACATACTTTATCCGATTGCAATGATTTTTTCACAGTACCTTAATTTTAAGAATTAATATATTGATGTGAAATTTGAGCGCAATCGAAAAATAATTTCTTTTGAAAATCGCAATTTTACTTTTTTTAAACATTTCTTTGACTTATAACACCTATGCTTAAAACGTAACTTAATAACTTATGACCGAGGCCACTACTAACTTAAAAACGAATTTTCTTTTTCGAATTTTCAGTTGGCATCAACCTGATGATGGGTGAGGAAGTAGTAGTGGTCTCGGTCATAAGATTTTAAGTTACGTTTTAATTTTGTTCCGGGCCAATAACCTCTTTTTACAGAATACCTACATGCTTTATCCGATTGTAATGATTTTTTTACAGAACCTTAACTTTATGAATAATATATTGGTGCGAAATTTGAGCGCAATCGAAAAAAAATTCTCATAAAAAACGCAATTTTACGCTTTTTTCGTTGAAAAAATTACGGTCACCCAACAACGCGCCTGAAAAAGCATTTGCAAAACTTCCTAGTATTACATAAAACATTATATTTCGTAGTTACGGGCAGCGGGGCCAGATTAAGACATTTGGCGCCCATAGGCTAAAACGAAAATACGCCCCCCCCCCCCCCCCCCCCCTTATTTCAACAAGCTGAAAAACATAATATGCGTGCGTTTTAGCTAAAAAAAAGAAAAAGTAGGTAACTATAGTAACTAGCAATGCAACTTGATCACCATAAACCATAATTTTCCCTGGCCATATAGTCTCGTCCGTTGTAGTCGCTCAAATCAAGCATTGGCAAGCGTTTCGCGCCCCCCCCCCCCCCCCCCCTTTTCCTCAGCAAAAGTGTCAATGACGTCATCGTAATTTAAAATTAAAAATTTGTTAGTGGCGAAGCAAGTGCATTTAGGTAGGGGGGGGGGGGGGCAATTAAACACTTTAAGAACTGCCCATGAAAACAAACGGTTCTGAAAAAATATGGATCCTGGTACAATGGGGGGTTCGGTGGGGATGTCTCCCAGCTAGTGCGGGTCTGGGGCGCATAGCCCCAGAAAATTTTGATTTTTGACATTGAAAATGGTGACATTTTACTAGATTTAGCATGCTTTCGTCGATAATTTTTAAGTTGTTAGTTGTTGTTTGTTAGGAGTTAGACGCCTTGCCCACGGACCTAGTGGGGGGCGCCAAAATTGGCGCCCCCAAAATGCCGGCGCCCCAGGCTCCAGCCTACTTAGCCTATGCCAAAGACTAATCTTTGCCTATGCCTTAATACGGCCCTTACGGGCAGCGCAAACAGATAAACAGAATAGCACTTTATTATATTTTGCTTTGAAATAGCCCCAAATCAGATCAACTTTGCACTTTACATGATGTATACTGTAGAGACTTTTAGTAAATCAATGAATGAATGTTATTTTTATTCTGTGTTCTTGTGGCAATTGTATCTGTACAACATTTTGGTAATATAAAAGTAGAGTCTCTTAAACCAATTACTCAGGACTCATGATTTACGGTTTACCAAAAAGTCACTTAAAGTTACTCAATCAACGATACTGTTTTGAAATGAATGTATGTACCTGAGAGTTAGCTAATTGTTGGGTACAATAGAAAACAAATTAATTTTATTATATTCAATTCAGTGATATTTTGTTTAACAATCTTTTATCTGGCAAGAACATAATGCCAAGCATTCTCCAATGGGTGCAGAATCATCTACGCCCTGGGGGTATTATCCACCACGATGATAATAAGGGAGCGTTTCAATAAGAGTATAATGTTATTGTTATGAATAAAGCGGTATAATCTTAACGTATCTGTTCAAATAACAGAGCACCGTTTGGAAGTAGGGTCTAAAATCAACATTGAAATACATAAGGGGGAGTTTTGTAGTTGCCAATTGCCTCAAATTGCTCTATATATATATAACATAGAAATATATATATACAGTCCCTCCCCTATATAAAAATTATGTATACAACCACGTGAAAGAATAAAGCATTTTATTGAAAGTAAAATCTGTTTGTAATTTTGTAAACCAGGTACTTTATACAAGCTTGATTTCGAAAGATATGACGTGTTCATCAAAAGTTGAAAAACTCACGTGTAATTGGTTTATTTTTTATTTTTTTAAAGCGAAATTTTCATAGATATACGAATGTGTCTTTGTCAGATTGACAAACATCGGCCTATAAACTCTACCCATCTGACCAATGATCTGACGCACGGTTGTATGATGACGGATAATTCGACGCCTACTCAATGTTTGCTGAACGGTATATACCTTTATTGCTACGTGAGAAGACCTCTAGAGCAATTTACAATGCAGGCGCAGAGCAGAGAGCTCCTATCTCGCCCGTATAACTTGATATAGTGTCTGATAAATTAAAAACTTGCACTCACAAAGCCCCAGCCAGCACTGTGTACTATATAGCAGAGTTATGAAATCGAAACAGCCTCATAAACATTGGAAAACAATAATTCGCGCGAGTCAGAGCGAGCTCCTCTATGACCCACCATATACAGTCCCCCATAACAATAAACTAGAGCGCGTCGGCCATCTTGACACATCCTCTCCTCAGGATACTTTGTAATCCACTCTTCGCATAGCAATAGCTCATCCCGCAGCTCCTTTGAGGCGTGAGGCGTGTGCGTGGCTCTTCCTGGCGGAGGTCTGTCGCAACTTACTCACATTACCATAACCTTAACTCATTCACAACGAACCAACACCTTTTTTTCTGGTAATGGGAACATAAATTATTCAAACAGGTTACGATGCACATAGATTATATTTTTACTTTATTATTTAGCATTTTATTACCCCTGCATGTTTCATGAAAGCCCTATCATTTCTAGGTGGGGTTTGATTTAGACATTCATTTGACTGTCAAATTAATGACTGGATAATGAGTTGCCTCGTCAACGGCATTACACATAAAGTTTGAAATTGTTGATTTAATTATAAAGTGTAGGTTTCTATTTTCACGTCATTCCATCATCTATCATAATTATAGAGGTATATATATATCTGCACTGTGATTCAGTGGCGAAGCGTCAGAGTAGACACTCGCACTGAAATCATGTAAAGAGAGAAACTACACAATTTTATTCAGTTTTGATTCTTATATTTCATTGATACCTCAGGTTTAACTGTCACACTGGGAAAGTTTAGAGTTTTTGAAAGTGCAATGGTAATTACTAATTAGTGATCAATCCTTTGCCCCTACGCAATGATTCAGTTGGGTGTGGTCCCGGACATAGTTAGGAGGACATTTGAAATTTGTACATCCTTTCAAACTCGTTTATATATCGTATTTAACTATTTTATCCGTCTCATAAGTATTTCAGCACGTTGAACTCCTGGGCCTGAAGGGGTGAGCTAAATAAAACTAGGAAACGCTCAGTTGGATGCGTTGATAAGCGAGCACGTGCTAGCTAGACCCACATTGCACATTTTTTTTTAATTTTAAAATTTGCGACGTTCGCTGTCCACATCCAATATTATTTATTATTGCCAAGGTATTTGGGTAAACCCGTGTGTAAACCTTTACTTTGTGGATAAAATCCACCGCCATCTAGAGGACCTTGACTCCTTGGGAACACTATTTAAACTCTTTGGTGACAAATAATACACTGCCCCCTCGAAAGTATTTTGATTACTTCTAGGTGGCAGTGCATTAGAAACTTCGCGCGTCTTTTCGTTGCCATGGCAACGTTACTTTTGTTATAATGTAATTTCCATCTACACTACTTATCGGATCAAAATAAAATTAACATATTCGTGACCGGACGGACATTCTAAAGGATTTGGCTATCTCAGATTTTGTCGCCGTTTAGTTTAAAAAAAAAACTTTCGATTAACTTTAATGTAACTTTTTAACTTTTTTAACGATTTTGCCACAAAACTAATGGCATTCAATCGAGAACGAAGCTTGCGGATGGTGAAAATTTCAACTCGATCCGAGCCTCCGTTCGAACGTTATGGCGAGACATACAAACAAAAAAACAAACAAACAAAAAAAAAAAAAAAACAGTGACTAATTTTTCCGGCAGAGTCAAATGGAAACGCTCGCTTAATTAGAGAATTAGACTTAACTAGGAAACGCTCAGTTGGACGCGTTAATAGGCGAGCACGTGCTATAGCTAAACCCACAATGCCCATTTTTTAAATTTTTAAATTTGCGACGTTCGCTGTCCACAGGGCCATGTTTCCGATATTATTTATTATTGCCAAGGTATTTGGGTAAACCCGTATGTAAATCTTTACTTTGTGGATAAAATCCACCGCCATCTAGAGGACCTTGACTCATTGGGAAAAATATTTAAACTCTTTGGTGACAAATAATAGACTGCTTCCTCGAAAGTATTTTGATTACTTCTAGGTGGCAGTGCATTAGAAACTTCGCGCGTCTTTTCGTTGCCATGGCAACGTTACTTTTGTTATAATGTAATTTCCATCTACACTACTTATCGGATCAAAATAAAATTAACATATTCGTGACCGGACGGACATTCTAAATGATTTGGCTATCTCAGATTTTGTCGCCGGTTAGTTTGAAAAAAAAACTTTCGATTAACTTTAATGTAACTTTTTAACTTTTTGAACGATTTTGCCACAAAACTAATGGCATTCAATCGAGAACAAAGCTTGCGGATGGTCAAAATTTCAACTCGATCCGAGCCTCCGTTCGAACGTTATGGCGAGACATACAAACAAAAAAACAAAAAAAAACAAAAAAAAACAAAACAAAACGAGTGACAAATTTTTCCGGCAGAGTCAAATGGAAACGCTCGCTTCGCTCGCTTAATTAATACGATTACTATCAAATAACTAGGAAACGCTCAGTTGGACGCGTTGATAAGCGAGCACGTGCTATAGCTAGACCCAAATTGCACATTTTTTTAATTTTAAAATTTGCGACGTTCGCTGTGCACAGGGCCATGTTTCCAATATTATTTATTATTGCCAAGGTATTTGGGTAAACCCGTGTGTAAACCTTTTATACTCTGTGGATAAAATCCACCGCCATCTAGAGGACCTTGACTCCTTGGGAAAACTATTTAAACTCTTTGTTGACAAATAATGGACTGCTTCCTCGAAAGTATTTTGATTACTTCTAGGTGGCAGTGCATTAGAAACTTCGCGCGTCTTTCCGTTGCCATGGTAACAGTACTTTGTTATAATGTAATTTCCATCTACACTACTTATCGGATTAAATAAAATTAACATATTCGTGACCGGACGGACATTCTAAATGATTTGGCCATCTCAGATTTTGTCGCCGGTTAGTTTGAAAAAAAAAACTTTCGATTAACTTTAATGTAACTTTTTAACTTTTTGAACGATTTTGCCACAAAACTAATGGCATTCAATCGAGAACGAAGCTTGCGGATGGTCAAAATTTCAACTCGATCCGAGCCTCCGTTCGAACGTTATGGCGAGACATACAAACAAACAAAAAAAAACAAAAAAAAAAAACAGTGACTAATTTTTCCGGCAGAGTCAAATGGAAACGCTCGCTTCGCTCGCTTAATTATTTATTATTGCCAAGGTATTTGGGTAAACCCGTGTGTAAACCTTTACTTTGTGGATAAAATCCACCGCCATCTAGAGGACCTTGACTCCTTGGGAAAACATATTTAAACTCTTTGGTGACAAATAATAGACTTCTTTCTCGAAAGTATTGTGATTACTTCTAGGTAACAGTGCATTAGAAACTTCGCGCGTCTTTTCGTTGCCATGGCAACGTTACTTTTGTTATAATGTAATTTCCATCTACACTACTTATCGGATCAAAATAAAATTAACATATTCGTGACCGGACGGACATTCTAAATGATTTGGCTATCTCAGATTTTGTCGCCGGTTAGTTTGAAAAAAAAGCTTTCGATTAACTTTAATGTAACTTTTTAACTTTTTGAACGATTTTGCCACAAAACTAATGGCATTCAATCGAGAACGAAGCTTGCGGATGGTGAAAATTTCAACTCGATCCGAGCCTCCGTTCGAACGTTATGGCGAGACATACAAACAAACAAACAAACAAACAAAAAAACAAACAAACAAACAAACAAACAAACAAACAAAAACAAAAAAAAAACAGTGACTAATTTTTCCGGCAGAGTCGCTTATTAAGCGAGCGAAGCGAGCGTTTCCATTTGACTCTGCCGGAAAAAATAAGTCACTGGTTTTGTTTTGTTTTTTTTTTTTTTGTTTGTTTGTTTTTTTTTTGTTTTTATGTCTCGCCATAACGTTCGAACGGAGGGTCGGATCGAGTTGAAATTTTGACCATCCACAAGCTTTGTTCTCGATTGAATGCCATTAGTTTTGTGGCAAAATCGTTCAAAAAGTTAAAAAGTTACATTAAAGTTAATCGAAAGTTTTTTTTTAAAACTAAACGGCGGCAAAATCTGAGGTAGCCAAATCATTTAGAATGTCCGTCCGGTCACGAATATGTTAATTTTATTTTGATCCGATAAGTTAGCTGAAGATTATCAAACGGCTAGCTCTTCAACTGTAGAAGTTTGTTTATTTTTCGCACAACAGGCTACAAATTTCAGAATATGTTCTCAACACTATGACACATCTCCAGTATAAAGTAGGCCAAAATTAGTTCACCGGAAATTGGTCAAAACAAAGACTAACGCAAACTTGTGAAAAAATCCTAAAACATACTTAAATATCTGTATCTTTGGCATTTTATGGGTAAGAGTCTTGAAATTGGTCTTAAAAGTATGTGAATTAACAACGTCTATTGGAATTTGCAAACAAAATATCAAAATATTGTATTTTAAGAGTCTCAAAATTAATAAAAAGTGTCAAAAATTACAGTAAAAAATGATTTACCACACTTTAGTTCAATTTTAAATGCATTTATTGTTGAAATACCAAAAAAATATTTGCATTGCTATTTAGCCTGATTCTTTGGCTAAAACATTGTCGCTGGTCGAACTCTGGAACGTGAACTTCATAGCATCGTTTTTATTATTCCCCGAGTTTCGGTGCAGCTCCCGCGGCGCTAACCAGGCATAAGGAAGTGTTATTTGCGGGGTACCGATATAGGTAAATAGTGCATTAAATCGGAAATGGTTTACTTTAAGTCAATGCGGTTAGTGTAGAAATATTTGGGAAAGGGCTTACTATTGAAGTATATTATATTTTCATTTGAGAAAAACGGCACATATACCTTTATTATGGTATTGCCGGTAATTAATAAGAAAATGCGATCTTTCCAATGTTTAACGGAATGGTTCTTGAAACTTATCAAATCACTGAGACCACGATATTATAGCTATCGAAATACCAAATACACAGTTATAAAGGTATATGCATCTTCTCCATGTTGCATCAAACCATATGCATCTAGGGTTATTGATTGTCATAATAGGCCAATATTAGTGAAGCACCGTAATTCATGGAATGTTCTATCATTTTATTTGCCGTAAATAATACTAAATATTTTTTTACAAGATGGCGGACGAAGATCAAAGTCTGAAATTTTTGTCGGTTTAAGGCATCAATGGTGGGGATATTGAGAAGAAAAATTAATTTTTTTCGTGAAAAACTTTAAAGAATAAAAAATAAAAACACAAAATTTTCAAGTTTTGGAATTTTCTATTTTGTTATTTTGGTGCAATTTTTGGTTCATTTTCTAATGCTAATCCCCAACTACAATTGAAGATATTTTTAGCAGTTAGAAATAAAACACGTTGGACTATTGTTGACTATGAATTTAATTTATTTGTAATGTAATAAAGAACAGTGAATAGTCCAACATATTTATTTCTAACAATTTTCTTGTTCAAAAAAGTCTCTTATTTAGCACATGGTATGCATTGTTAAAATTTATCAATCTTTCCCCACCTATACTAAACCAGCCACTAGGTCAACCAAATCAAAGCATGACTTATTTGTAAGGTCTTGCTTATGTCACCTAAATAAATGAAACGATTAAAATAAAATACAGACATATATTTAGTAAATCAATTATAGCATTTTCCAGCATGCAATAGGCCTACAGTTATGAATAATTATTTTTGAGTCACCAACCAGACTATCTAAAACCCAACAAAAACCTAAAAAACTTAATTAGAAATAAAAGAGCACTAAAACTAAAATAAAATGGCAGGGAAACACGAAAACGTTGTACAAGAAATGTATTATTTATTATTTCATTGTGGTTGATAGCTAGTAAAAAGCCCCATAACCAACGCCAAGGAGTCAACCAAAATGGGGCCTTTTTAAAACCAAAATGGGGCCAATTTTGTTTGTGGAAAGGTTAAACCACCTGAGTTCAAGCGTATTGTCTGTCAGAAATAATACGAGCAGACTAAGAGAGAAAAATACATTTGTGGGAAGACATAACCACTAGAGTTCATGCGTATCTACGAGCAAGCATGGATATGATGAAATAGTATATTATGACGAGAGAAGCCATAGAAGCCTAGAAGTCTTTCATGGTGTGGTAGGTCTTGTTGCACGGAAAAATACACAGGGCGATGTCATCACAGTCAGGACACATGTAGCTAGTTTCCCTCCGACTGCCATGCTTCTTGCATACTACACATCTACGCGACGGGTGTTGCTCATTGCCAGTAGGAGGAATCATCTCAACGAAATGGCGTCCTTGCAAACGAAGCGGTGACGGCACCGTCTTTCTGCAGTGTGCCATTCAGACGGGACATGATGTTGTTGTTACAGAAGTTCCGCAGTTACCGTTTCTTGGAACTCCAAATAACTAGTCTTTTCAGGCCGAAGGCAGCGCCAGTCGATATATTGGTGACATTTTTTGTACAAGTTAAAACAGCTTCTTCAATATTGGTCCCGGATATTGGGTGAAACTTTCAACAAACTCGGTATACATAAATTAGGCGATTTTTTATAACGTGAAATCAAACATTTTGTTCTTAGTACGTTTGTAGATTGGGAAAAGACTTACAATTTCTCAAGTAATTTGAATTAAAATGTTACCAAAATCGATTCAACGATTTGACAATTGCGCAACGAACACACACATACAGATAGTTAGTAAGTCATACACATATTAATAATGACCGACAGTGTTGGCTCGGGCGCTAAGCGCTCGACTCTGATTCGGGAGGTCCCGGGTTCGAATCCCGTCGAGACCGGCAATCCTGACTGAAGGTTTATTCCGAGGTTTTCCTCAGTCGTTAAGGCGAATGCAAGGGATTGAGTCCTCTAAAATAGCCCTCGGACATCCCTTCACAATTTCCTATCCGCACAAACCTAGTTCACCTGAAGAGGGGCTAATTGCACCCTATAACAGGTTTCCCACGATAAAAATTTATTATGGCACTATGTGCGAGTCCAGGTTTTTGAGTTCGAGGCGAGTCCGAAACGAGTACTTAAAATAACTCGAGTATCGAGTCCAAATTCGAGTCCGAGTACTTCGTTTAATTTCTAAAATTTCACTATATTTATTATTTACAATATGAACAATACTAATTTTATTTATTGATGTTCGTCTAAATGTAGGCACCAAACGTGAAGACAGAGTACCATCCAATTCATTTTTAAATGTAACTTCTCTCTAAATCATTTTAATGATCAAGCATCAAGCACAAATATTAGGGCTCACATTCAGTAAGTGATATTACATGAAAATGTTGAAACTAACATAATAGTGACGAATTTTTATTATTTTTGCCCAAAAATAGTTCAAAACTTCCAAAATGAATATAAATTTGTATCAAAAGACTCAGGTTACTATTATGGCTAAGTAGTCAGCATTGGTAAGGTAGCGCCAAAAATATATAGGCCTAACGATTTTTACGTTTTCACACACGTGCGCGACCCGGCACCTCCACCAAAATCATTAATAATACTCGCACACCCCGATAGAAAATTAATTATCTTCTTGAAAGTGGAAGAACTATTTCATTGTCTCTATTATTAGTAATAATCAGAGGAGTGTATTTTTAAAGTAAAACATTATCCTTCCATGCACGGTATAGTTAAGAAAATACCAGGACACTTTCTCCCCAAAATTGCAAACTGGTACAAATACGTCATTTTAATGAGTCTCTCGGGACACCGGTACAAGTGTTCTGAAAACGTTACTGTACCGGTCAAACCGGTACGTCTGGTCACCTTATACTTATGCTGAGCTGCAGAAGGTGTTAAGTATTTAGTATACCCTGCTTCTACATTTAGACAGTCGAACGCGAACGCATCTCTAGAACCAATTTATTTTTATGATAAACAATTTGAAACAAGCAAGTTGTCTTCATGAGCAGACTGTTCGATTGAAAGACTGCCTCATATATATAATAACATTTTCATTGTGCCAGCCGCCATAGTAAATATTAATGTATAATACATCCTTGGACATAAACAATATAATTAACCCATATTGGTCATTCAAACTAAAATACAAAATAAAAAGTATAATTAAAAATTAGCATACGTTCCATTTTAACCATTTTAATATAACATCGCACTAGTACATAATATTAATGTTGAGGGTAAAAGCCATTTAAAAAAAGGAATTTAACTACCCGCCTCTAACTACATTTTTTAAGAGTTTTTTTAAAACGAACATACTTCATACCGCAACGATTTCGGCGCCCTTGAACTGACCAATTTACATTAAATATATTGTCATTACCTAATGCTGGTATGAGAAAAGGTTTATTTCTCAAAAGTTGGGGATTATTTTTAGAAAATGAACCAAAAATTGCACCAAAAGAACAAAATACAAAATTAAAAAACTTGGAAATTTTGTGTTTTTATTTTTTATTCTTTAAAGTTTTTCACGAAAAAAAATAATTTTTCTTCTCAATATCCCCACCATTGATGCCTTTAACCGACAAAAATTTCATACTTTGATCTTCGTCCGCCATCTTGTAAAAAAATATTTAGTATTATTTACGGCAAATAAAATGATAGAACATTCCATGAATTACGGTGCTTCACTAATATTGGCCTATTATGACAATCAATAACGCTAGATGCATATGGTTTGATGCAACATGGAGAAGATGCCTATACCTTTATAACTGTGTATTTGGTATTTCGATAGCTATAATATCGTGGTCTCAGTGATTTGATAAGTTTCAAGAACCATTCCGTTAAACATTGGAAAGATCGCATTTTCTTATTAATTACCGACAATACCATAATAAAGGTATATGTGCCGTTTTTCTCAAATGAAAATATAATATACTTCAATAGTAAGCCTTCCTAAATATTTCTACACTAACCGCATTGACTTAAAGTAAACCATTTCCGATTTAATGCACTATTTACCTATATCGGTACCCCGAAAATAACACTTTCTTATGCTGGAGCAGCACCGAAACTCGGGGAATAATAAAAACGATGCTATGAAGTTCACGTTCCAGAGTTCGACCAGCGACAATGTTTTAGCCAAAGAATCAGACTAAATAGCAATGCAAATATTTTTTTGGTATTTCAACAATAAATGCATTTAAAATTGAACTAAAGTGCGGTAAATCATTTTTTACTGTAATTTTTGACACTTTTTATTAATTTTCTACTCTTAAAATACAATATTTTGATATTTTGTTTGCAAATTCTAATAGACGTTGTTAATTCACAACTTTTAAGACCAATTTCAAGACTCTAACCCATAAAATGCCAAAGATACAGATATTTAAGTGTGTTTTAGGTTTTTTTCATAAGTTTGCGTTAGTGTTTTGTTTTGACCAACTTCCGGTGAACTAATTTTGGCCTACTTTATACTGGAGATGTGTCATAGTGTTGAGAACATATTCTGAAATTTGTAGCCTGTTGTGCGAAAAATAAACAAAATAATCCGAGCTCGGCTGATAATCTTCTAATAAGTATAGTGTAGATGGAAATTACATTATACAAAAGTAACGTTGCCATGGCAACGAAAAGACGCGCGAAGTTTCTAATGCACTGCCACCTAGAAGTAATCTAAATACTTTCGAGTTTCGAGTTTCGAGGGAGCAGTGCACCGTGGAGCAGTGTATTATTTGTCACCAAAGAGTTTAAATAGTGTTCCCAAGGAGTCAAGGTCCTCTAGATGGCGGTGGATTTTATTCACAAAGTAAAGGTTTACACACGGGTTTACCCAAATACCTTGGCAATAATAAATAATATTGGAAACATGGCCCTGTGGACAGCGAACGTCGCAAAATTTTAAAATTTAAAAAAATGTGCAATGTGGGTCTAGCTATAGCACGTGCTCGCTTATCAACCCGTCCAACTGAGCGTTTCCTAGTTTATTGTAACCATCAACTGAAAATTATATAGTAATATGTTTTCCGGTACGCGTAAAACTTTCTTCTGTTGGCATATTCTGTCGGTGGGGGGAGGGCAATATATTACCACAGATAATAGAGTATCTATTATCTGTGATACTAGTCTCTGTACGTTATATTTCTAGGGTCTGAACTTCATATGATTACGAACATTTTTTATACACGAAAGGCAACTTACAAAAGGTTTTTTCGACCCTGCTTAAAAGTGACTTTTTGGCCAGAAAATAGTGCACGTAGCCCATGCACGTACTCCGCCTACATATGTCTTCTATTAGACCCCAACGTACATATTATTTATTATTTATGAATTATTTATTTAACGTCTATCCTATTCAGTTATAAAAACTGATCTACAAATACTCTTTTGTTACGTGCTTTTCTGAGTTTTCCTGTAAAAAAAGTTGGGGGGGGCATGTTTGTACACAATTCCTAACATCAATGGCCAAAGTGATTTTGATCAATTTCATTAATCGGAAAACACTCCTGTAAGATATTACAAAATCCATATCAGCTGGGTATCGAGACGATGAGTGACCCGGATTCGACACCCGGCTGACACACAAATATATAAAAAATAAAATGTTGCAAGATGTCCATCATTACGTTTTTTTTTTTTACGTTTTTACACTCGCGCGCGACCTGGCACCTCCACCATTTGTACGAATCGGGACGAATTTGCTATAGGCTACCCGGCACCTCCACCAAAATCATTATTTTTTCAATACTCTATTTCGAGTATCAAATACTCGACTCGACTAGAAATTTCGGGTATTCGCACACCCCTACTAAATAATTATTGTGTCAACAGTCGATTTCGAAAATCAACTATTTAATGCTATTTGTATGGGATATTACAGGCTGCCGTTCATTTCGAGCCCTGATTCAGTTGTCTAGCCTTATGAAGGTGACGGGTTCTAATGTCGGCGTCGGCGTGGGAGTAACAATGTCTTGAACGGTAGAGCAGAATACCCGTACCCACATCACACAGCCTTAATTTGCACGGATCAAGCATTAAATGATCAATGATCGTTTTGACAAAAGCTTTTTAAAGGAATAGAAATTCAAGCTTCAAACTGTCAGAATCTATGTAATGTTGCTTTGTCCTCGGCTTTGTCGGTCGAGCAAATAGCAGAGAAAACAACCTAAATCGACGCTCAGCTCCCCGGACAAAGACGGCGAGCTGCTCACGGAATGTGGACGTTGTTAAATGTGGTTCTCGTCTTCCAATTGCACGGCAGATTTCTCAAATATACTTCCTTACATTTTTCAATGTGTTTTTCTCTTTTTCGTAGCCTCCGCTGATGTATTGCGGTGTCGGTGAGTGTACAAGGCAAAGGGCGGGAGTCGAACGTCCCTCCCTACCTTGTTTACACGCAACGCAACGGAGAACCTTCATTCTTCTTCGCCAACCTGCCATCGAACTCGAGCCGACCATTTGTTTTTCACCTGACACGATCCAACAGGGGACAATGAAAATTCCTTTGTAGAGAAACATAAAAACTTGCATAGTGATTTTAAACACGCCTTATGGTGGTCAATAAGAAGTTTTCTAGAAACAGTTCATTCAGGAGCACCCTAATAAATATACCAAACGGAGCACCACACGGGACAGGTTCAAAGAAAGGATGGCTAAAGTTCTGTCTGTTCTACGGCCGTTCTTCATTTTTTATCTGCCATTGCTTCTTAACTTTCGGCTCATGTTCCTATGCTTCTTGATGGCTGCCGTGTTCTGCTATCTGACGTTTTGAGTAGCGGCCCTGCATGCGTGCCACGCCGCCTGATCGCTGCTACTGGGTTTCGGAACCTCTGCTAATAAGTTACCCCTGTCAACTGCTAACAAGAGAACACAGGCTATGTGGTAAAGACCAAGTGATAAAGTAAGAGAAGGGTTATACACCACAGATAAGGACAAGATGAAAAAGAGCAACAATAAAGGAAATAAAAATGAACAGCAGACAAGAAGAAGTGTCCCCTGTCTTGTGTATCAAAGTAGAAGCCGATGGAAAGTATGTGATTGGGTGGTCTGCTCCTAGGATATTCGAAACTTTGTTTTTGGCTAGCCCCCCGCCGATCTGAATCCACTTACCTGTTTATATTGTATTGGTTGTCATTCGCGCAAGGATCGTCGACGAAATGCGAATGAGGAAGGAGGATGGAAAAAGGAGCAAATGGAAGCAGAGATTGGAACAAAGGGGCAAATGAGTTGCACGAGAGCCAGTTATTGGGTGGTCCTCCGTTGCTGTTGATTGATAGCTCGTCCATTCATCTCTCCCTGTCATGCGTTCAAGTCTGGCTGATTGAAAAGCATCGCGGCCGCCCGGCTCAGCTACGATCAACATGAGGTCAGCACAAACCTCAGTGGACGTCATTGAAACTCGATCACCACGTGCATGGATGGTGTCCTTTTCAATTTCTCTCAACCTGGCACCTCCACCAAGAATATTAATAGGGGAATACATACATTGGACTTTATAACTGTAAGATTCGCCCTCTTTTATGGGAACTCACATACCGTGCACGTTTTAGTAAAATATATATACGCTCCGATATGTAGAAAGAAAATATATGGCAGGTATAACCAAACTTTGATCGAATAATATTAGCTGCTAAAGCACCCTAAAACTACTACTTTACTTTGGTAAAAATAAAATTCCCCAGCACTTACTTCTTGCTATATTATGAACTATGAAGCAAGGGTCAGATAATATATATACATTTTTTATCATGGGAATTAAGCCTGTTACAGGGTACATAAGCCCCTCTTCAGGTGAACTATAGGTATGTTGCGGATAGGACAATGACAATTGTCAAGGGATGTCCGAGGACTCAATCCCTTGCATTCAGGAAAAACTTTCAGTCAGGATTGCCGGTCTCGACGGGATTTGTACCCGAGACCTCCCAAACAGAGTCGAGCGCTTAGCGCCCGAGCCAACACTGTCGGTAATTATACGTATTGTTTTATATTGTCCAGTATTGTAAGTTGATGCGTGTATACGAAACGTCATATACAAGGCCGTACACAGAAAATAATTTTGGGGGGGTTTACAATTTTTAAATCTAAAAATTGGAGAATTCCATATAGAATTTGTTGCGGTAGGCCTACCCTGTACTTACTGTACAGTACCCTACTGGTGGAAGGGGAAGGGGGCGGGGGACTTACAATACTGCGTTTTCTATTTTAGTTGTACTAGTTATTACAAGTGTTTCATCCACTTTTTCACTTACTGGGTTTTGTATAAGGTTTGAGTTTGAGTTTATAACTATATTAACACTGTTGACATCACTGCCCACGATAGCACTAACTTTACTCAATTTTGAGACCGAAACGAAATCTAGCATGCTTGGCTGCGACTGAGGCTTGCGTTTAGTAGCCAAAGCTACACACAACTGAGAACACAAGAGTGGTGAATACAACTTGACTGATGTCGTAAAATATTTCCAAAGTGTTGAAGTCCCTTCTTGGAAAGGGTAGGGGTGGTGGTCGACCTTTCTTGCGGGTGGTAGAACGGCACAATATAACAAATTAGGCCAGCTAAATTGAAGTATTTCTAAAATACTGAGATTTTGTTACAGTAGTGTTATTATAAAACGGAATACGACAGGACCTAGGCATATATTGAAATGTGTTATTCCCGTCTTTTTGGCAGAAGAGTAATTTCGGGGGGGGTTTGAACCCCCAAAACCCCCCCCTGCGTACGGCCTTGGTCATATACATGGTCTGATGGTGCGGTGGACATAGTGCGTTTCTCAGGTGGCTATTACTGAGACCACGAGTCAGACTCGGATGATCTAGATTTGAGTTGTCAGTGTAGTGTATTGCTTTATTACCGCAGCACAGCTGCAAGTCATAATATAGTACAACTGTGATGCCATTCCGCATTAACCTCATAATAAATTCAAATCACAGTGTTCTGTTTCTGCATTCAAAGATGCGAATAAATATTTTAAACTACATAAAGTGTGCAAAGCGGTATCTAAATCAGATGGTGATCAGAATCAAAGCAACGACCGACCACCCGATATACAATGAGAGACAGTATGAGAGATGCCTTATAAAGCATCACTATCGAGATCTCCCAATAAATACATTTCGCGTCGAGGAATATTTAGCAAGCACTGGTCTTTTAACGAGTAACTTTGTCTATATACGAACTCCATCGTATTCGTATCCATTCTACGTTCATTGATGTTTCAGTCACGTAGCGGCCATCCAGTGGCGATCCAACCACCACTGCATGAACGTTATTATTTCAACAAGAGCCGCAAAGGGGATAACTCCACTGACCGCCGACGGAGCTGTCCAACTGAACTCATCAACTGCCAATCTTAAAGTCTGCAATGGAAGAAGAACAAAGGGCTACCGTAAGTTAGTGATTTTCATCCAATTACTGCAGCGAGCGTTAAAAGGTTGTAACAAAGCACTTCATGAATGCAATTTTAATACCGGAAGAGCAAGTTCACGGCGTTCCACAAAGACTTGGATATCACGTCAATCTCGAACGTATGGAGTAGTCGCTTTATATATTCAAGAACCAAGAAACGGATTTCCTTTTACAGTTGTCGACTTATACCACGTACGACGCAGTATGAGTATGGTTGATGATCAATGGATGACAATGAAAATGGAATGGAAATAACAAAGTAGGAAAACTCGTAGCATAATTTATGGTCTTCCGGTAATCCAGCATCGCTCGTCAATGAATTTGGATTTAAATCTACAGTAGTGTGGTTTTATTTACGGCTTGAGATTTCATCGAACAATAACTTTCATTTTACAATATTCCTCATTTATCATCACTGAAGTATAATATTATATCTCTATTCGCTATTGTTTAAAAATCACATTTTTCATTCATTAATGGTACACGGAGTCACGGACATGGTATATAGAGACCGTGCCCATAGCTCATGGTATGGTGCCCTCAACCATCCAAGATCACCTCCACTTCTATAGTTTTCCCACAGATAACAAGAGTCCACTATTATCTGTGATTTGTTTCCCCATGCGGGCATGCGATAAGCATTCATTCGATTAGACGAAATTGTTTCATTTGTCAAAACATATACAGGCAAGTGCAGATGTATTCTATAGATTGTATTTTATAACTACGTTTATACATTTTTTCAAAGGTTACAGTTTTGTTCATAAATGAAACATATCCTCCGTTCACACACAAAAACATTTTTTTACTGGATGGGAAACAATCTCTTGTCGATATTTTTTCAAAGCTATTTAAAATGAAATCGCGCTCCCCTAATGCCTAGCCTATGGGCCAGCAAACCTAAATCCACCACTGGCAGAGCAGTGGCGGATCGGGTGCTTTGAAAGATGGTCAGGTGGTGGTGGTGGTGGTGGTGGTGGGGGTGGGGGGTATTATAATATTATAACCAAAATAGAACACAAAAACAGGTTATGCAAGGAATTTGATTTTCTCTTTTTAATTTGTTGTTTTAGGTTAATTTAGTCAACTTATTGGCTAAAGATGTCCATATAAGTTTCTTACCTTGGTGTGCGACTGTGTACTGTGTGTTGTCTCCCACGTCAAATTAAAAACAGTGAACTGGGAACATATTTCGAATAATTCGTGTTAATTAAAAAACATATATTGGTTTCACTTTCATATTATGTTGTTTTGGTGCAGTATACAGTACCCCCCCCCCCCCCCAAATACAAAAATTTGTAAAAAAAAAAAAAAAACAGCAGCCAAGCTCTCCTTCAAAAGTCTTTGGCTGTGAATGTTGTGAGATATAAAATTTGAGCCAATTTTTTCATTCTTCCTCCCTTGTTTCGCATTGAAAAGAAGTAAGATCATTTCGCCTGTTGACGAGCTTCAAGCCAACCATTTTCGTGGTAAAAAAAGTAAAAATTTTCAACTCAAAATCATAAAAAAATTACTTGGCCATTGTATTTGGTTCCTGAAAAAGTCAATGGCCAAGTAATTTTTTTTATGATTTTGAGTTTAACATTTTTCTTTTTTTACCACGAAAATGGTTGGCTTGTATGTTCCCAGTTCACTGTTTTTAATTTGACGTGGGAGACAACACACAATGCGAAACTAGGGAGGAAGAATGAAAAGATTAGCTCAAATTCTATATCTCACAACATTCACAGACAAAGACTTTTGAAGGAGAGCTTGGCTGCAAATTTTCTTTTTCTACAAATTTTTGTATTTGGGGGGGGGGGGGATATCACATCTTTGTGCTGTTTGTTTCACATCAAGGCGTGTAAACGAAAATTCAAAGAAAGAGAGACATTTCAAATGTAATTTTCCATCTAAATTGCTCGGATGTACGGCTTAGACGGAGTTTGATTCACTTTCTAAATTTTTGTAAGAATTAAATTTGTGGCTGCATAGCTCAGTTGGTAAGAGGATAGCCCGGACGGCTAAGGTCATGCCAAATTTCATGCTGATAACTCATCATTAGGTGCCTTCATGGTGAATGCTGGATATCAAGGTAAAAATAAAATAAACTACTAGGGATGGGGGTTGAAAAAATGTGGTTTAGGAAATGAGATAGCGATTGGGTAAACATTAAAAAT
>JAMZAV010012729.1:0-65241 GCA_024449915.1 Sweltsa coloradensis | reverse complement strand
CCCTAAAAAAATCAATAAACATAATAAAACACAAACACTAACTTTAAAATTATTACTATTTTTTCACTAATCAACTAAAAACGAACTTATTGTAGAGACAAAAAGAAACAAGCGGCGGAAACGTCAATCAATAATACAAAATAATGAATTAATCATTGTTCATTTGAAAGTCACGATGTGCATGTCCTATGTTATTCATATCATATCATATTGGTATTTATTTTTGCAGTCGCAAAACCATAACTAGACCCCTGGCCGTGCGTTGAGTCGGGAGGGGGGGGGGGGGGGGGGGGATCTCGATAATATTCAGTTGTGGTGCCAGTTAAACTTTATGGCTTTATATGAAAAAAAATGTCATCACTTACAAGTAACCAAATCTAAACATCGTCCTTTGTCAGTTTATTCAATCAATAGAAAAGTGTTAAAAACCATGCAATCTGTGAACATTTAGGGGTAACATTTGTCAAATGATTTAAAGTGGAACACTCATACTGAGGTTATTAGAACAAAGCTGCAAAATTTGTAGGCTTTCTCTTAGAACTGTTCATGGGCCAGGCCAATGGTAAAACGGACATAAAATTTAAGTCTGATAAGATCCGTTATGTCCTTTGGTTTGTCCTGCGTGGCATCGTCATCCAAAGTAAATATGCTTAAACTCGAAGCCATTCAAAATCGTTGCAACTAAATTATCACCGGGAGAAGGAATTGTGACAGTCAGAAAAGGTTAGACTTGAGAAAATTTACTATCATTTGAAAATCATGTTAAGGAAATTGATATTGTGTTCTTAGAAAAATGTTCTGTAACTAAGTTGACCTAGACCCTGTAACCCGAGTCAAATTAAGCTACCGTTCAGTAAGATATGGCAGAGGGGTGACACTTTGTCCTCCTTTCGCCAGAACATCACAATACCAAAATGGATTTTACTACAGGTCAGGTAACATTATTTAATGGTCTTGATAATGATGTAAAACAGATCCGATCTACACACCAATTCAAAAACAGCTGAGGCAATCATTACTGGACAGTCAGACCACTCAATAACACACTTGCACACACACACACACACACACACACATAACATACACATAACATACACATACTCAATCACACACACACACACACGCATATGAACACGCACAAACACAAACACTCATTTAAATCCATAAGAATAGCAAGTTATTTTGTTGTAAATTAACTGTACATTTTCGCTTGTTATGAACGTCCAAATACTCGTTTCAATTGTAATTATCTTGTTGCTATGTATATAGTATATTAATAATAATCCTGTAATATAGCTTTATTTATGTGTAAGGTACCTGGTAGTAAGACACAATTGTGTAATGGGGCGTTGCTCTGATTCTTACTTCCATCAATGTGCATTGTATAAGGGTTATTACATGTATTAATCTGTACTATGTAATTACATTGAAAATAAATAATAATAATAATAATAATTAAGCGAGCGAAGCGAGCGTTTCCATTTGACTCTGCCGAAAAAATTTGTCACTCGTTTTGTTTTGTTTTTTGTTTTTTTGTTTTTTTTTTTGTTTGTATGTCTCGCCATAACGTTCGAACGGAGGCTCGGATCGAGTTGAAATTTTGACCATCCGCAAGCTTTGTTCTCGATTGAATGCCATTAGTTTTGTGGCAAAATCGTTCAAAAAGTTAAAAAGTTACATTAAAGTTAATCGAAAGTTTTTTTTTCAAACTAACCGGCGACAAAATCTGAGATAGCCAAATCATTTAGAATGTCCGTCCGGTCACGAATATGTTAATTTTAGTTTGATCCGATAAGTAGTGTAGATGGAAATTACATTATAACAAAAGTAACGTTGCCATGGCAACGAAAGACGCGCGAAGTTTCTAATGCACTGCCACCTAGAAGTAATCAAAATACTTTCGAGGAAGCAGTCTATTATTTGTCACCAAAGAGTTTAAATATTTTTCCCAATGAGTCAAGGTCCTCTAGATGGCGTGGATTTTATCCACAAAGTAAAGATTTACATACGGGTTTACCCAAATACCTTGGCAATAATAAATAATATCGGAAAACATGGCCCTGTGGACAGCGAACGTCGCAAATTTTTAAAAAAAAAAAAATGTGCATTGTGGGTCTAGTAAAAAGCCCCGTGCTCGTTTAAAATCAAACGCGCCCAATTGAGCGTTTCCAGAAATAAAAATTTACAGTTTTCGTTTCCCCTTTTTAGGGAACACTTTTAATTGAGATATATTCTTTCGTTTTGTTATGATAATTTAAATAAAAATTTAAACCCAAATTTCAAAATTTAACAATAACAAAACAAAAACCCCAAATATAATTTTAAATTTGTATTGGGGGGCTTTTTGCACAATTTCCCTTTCCCTTTTTTCTCCCTTTAAATATAATTAATGTGGCCCTACATATACCTTTTAAACCGTCTTTGTTCTTTAAACCAAATTTAATAAAATAATATTTTACATAAAAAATTCAAAAAGTAAATACGATTTATATTAAACCCTATAAAAAATTTAAGTATAAAAATATGCCCTACAAGTTTTTTAAAAAGCTGTCCCCCAAAAAAATGACCCCGTCATGCCATTATTGACATCCCAAAAAAATAATAAAAAAAAAAGGCCATCCCCATTCAATAGGCCCCTTTCAAAAAAAATTGTATTTTTAAAAAACCGGAAGTCCTAAGTGTATACAAAAGATAAATAAAAAATAGGCCTACCCCGATTTCGTTTACATTTGAAAAACGAAGTAAGAAAAAGTCCCAAAAAAAAGTGAAAGGGCTTAAATTTCCCCTAAAATCTTTTTTGTTTTTGGATATAAAGTAAATTTTTGAAATTTTTTTATTTATTGGGCAACTTTTTCTTGGCAAAATTTCATCAAATTTTTAATCTTTCAAAAAATTTTTTTATAAACTTGTTTCGTATTTAATATTTTAAAAAGGTGTGGTTTTTTCCCTTTTCGAGCAAATATCATAAAAATAATCTCAATTTTTTGTTTTTTAATTTTAAAATCCCCTTTAAATTTCCCGTTATTAAAAAAGCCGACCCCCCAAAAATTACGAATTTTACTAAAAAAAATACGCGGAGATGTGAAAAACCCAAAAATTTTTTTTCGCAAATGATCAGAAATTTTTTTCCCCAAAAATCAAGTTGAACCCCAAACTGAATATACAGGGGGCCCGCCGAAAGGGCGGGCTCCCCTCTATAAATGATCGGTCCGACATGTTGCGTTTTAGTGCTGCCATCTATCTTTGTTTGGAAACGCGTATAGGTTTTAAAGGGATATTATGGTCAGAACACAAAAGTGCGGGTTGGGGTTTGGCAAGCTAACCCAAGGGTTTGTCAAGTGAGTAGTTTTAGTATTCACATACCAAGGCCTATACCCCAAAAGGGAACGGGGGGCCCTTTAACTGTTGATTATAAAAAAATTTTTCTACGCCTCCCCCAAGCCCCGGGACTTTTTCATTTTTTGTTTTTTGATTGAAAAATGTCAATTTTTTCTCTTTTTCCGGGGTAGGCTTTTAAATGAAAAAATGTCCGCCATCTGTTTACATAAACTTTTTGGGCAACGCTAGGGCAGCTTTTTTTTAAAAAACACCGCCGTTTTGATGTATATCTCGATCTATTTATAATACTATTCCAAAAATTTTGGTCTGGATGTATGTTTATCCGGGAGGGGTTTTTGGACAACACATTTTGGGACGTCACAGTCTTTTTTTCCCGGTTTTAAAAAAACTGCGGGCTTTTAAAACGGCTAAAAATTTAAATGGATTATTTTTTCAGGGGAAAAAACAAAGTACATTTTGTAATCGGGACGAAAAAATTTTTCTAAAAAATCTATTCGTACAGTATTTGGCGGAAGGGGAAATTTTTCCCTATTTTTTTCAACAAAATGGGTATTTAAAAACGGCCCAAAAAACAGACCACATTTTAAAAAATTATTTACCCAAAAATTCATCCACAAAATAAAACATTGTTTAAAACCCCACTTTTATAACCCAAATATGGTTTCCAATAAGCAACCCAGTTTAAAATTTTTCTATAAAATTTTGGGCTCTTAAGACAACAAAGGTTACCGCCCCCTCTTTATGGGGGAAATAAAAACTGTAAGGCCAAAATGTCCCAACTATACCCTTTATGATGGGGCGGGGGGAGGAAAAAAACCATGCTGGACCAGCCTTAGGTGGGGGTTTTGTAAAAAGGGAATGTTACCAGGAAATCAACACATGGCTCATTTCATTTGTCTAACGATTTTGGGGTTTTTTTAGTATTACTTTTCTAAAGTGTTTATTTTAAGGAAGGGTTTTGTGTAAAGAATGCTATTGTCAGGTGGTGCGGCGACTTTTTTTCAAGCTCCCCAAAAATAAAGGACATCAGCCTAACGATACGGTTTTCGTTCTCCCCTACGGCGCTATTCAGTACAAACCCTGACTGCCTAAGTGTAAAGGCTCATCACAATCAACTTGGGCCCTTAACTTAACAGCTAACTTGGGCCTCTAATTTTAGGCGGCTGTTCAGATAGATTTTTTTAAATCAATCAAAAAATTTACAGTTTGCAGGGGTTTACTTTATCAAACCCAAGCTTGTTCCCAAACCCAAAAATTGTCGGCGCGAGTCACTTTCTGATTGGTTCATTCTTAATGTTAAGTTAGCTGCAAATTTTTTGGGGTTTGGGTTTGAAAAACTTTCTGTGCTGATAAGTGTAATTTTAAAGGGAAAATTTTTGTCATGAACAGAATTTTGGGGTTTTCCAAAAGCCCAAACCTTTAAGTTAGCGGCTAAGTTAGGACTAAGTTGATGGGAATGGCCCTTAACCCCTTTTTTCGCAAGCGAGATCATAGGATCGGGGCCCAGTGAAAGAACATCTTAATTTTGTGTGAATTTTAAGAGTTTTGTGACGAAAAAAAATTGTTAATTTACCTAAAATTTTTTACAATCTTTAATTTTTTGGAAATTTTTCCGAAAACTCTACACAGTTTTGATTCAAAAACCCACATTTTATGGGTTTCCCCATGCCCCACTTGAAAACCAAATGAGTTTCCTGACCCTACCCTTTTAAACTCCCCCACTGCTGGGCCTACTTTTTTTTTTGTTTTGCTTTTTTGCTCCCGGAATTAAAATTATTTTTAAACGGTAAAGTAAATTCCTGCGTCTGAAAAGGGAAAGAGAGCACCCAAAAATTAGCCTTTTGGACCCAAGTTTTTTTTCCCCATTGGTTGTTTTTTTAAAAAATCTGTAAATTTCCAACAAATTCCTACACACAAATTTAAAATTACTATCCCAGAAAAGTGGGAAATTTTCAGGTTTCGCAAAACAGAATGTATCCGCAGGGGAGGGTTATCCCCCCCCCCCAGGAGCTCGTTTGCAGCCTGGCGGTATCCGGTATTAAATAGAAGTACTACATGACAAAGGGGCCGGTATAAAATCAACAAGTAAGAAAATTTTATTGAAAAACAAAAAAAACTAACTGTAAAAAAATAGCTTTTATTTCGGTTTACAATCGACAAATAGAAATAGTATTCTTAAGAATAGGAGCAGCTTAAATAAATAAATAAAAAATAAAAAATAAATAAATTTTATTTAGAGTCAACCCACTCAGTTATATAACTGATTTTCAGTGGGGACTTTAAAACCCCCCCCCGACCAAGCCAACCCTGGGAGGCCCCCGACGCAATCGAAGAAGGGGAGCGATAAAACCCAACCAAAAAATCGATATTTTTTTTTAAAAGGAAAAAATAACAAATAAATGGTAGGGGACAGTTTCGAAAAAAACCCGCCCAATCAAAGCCAGAAAACAAACCCAAGGCCCCATAAAAACAAAATCTGAAATTTATTTTGTGTTCGTTTCTTTGGACGGCTCCAAAGTCACCGTTTTCAAACTCCTAAGACAAGAACTAATGGGGTTTAAATCCAAATCAGAAGTTAAAAAACTTTGAAATTTAGGGGAATCGAACCCCGGACCCTTTTGCATTGGAAAACAGATACGCCCAACCACAAAATTTGGGAAATAGCGCCCCTATTCGAATGAATAAGGGTGTAAAAAAAAAACAATTAAAAAACTTTTTTAAAAATAAAAATAAGATAAAAAAAATAAAAAAAATAATTTCAAAAAACTATTTAATTTATATCTATCACAAAAATTGAAATATAAAAAAATAATATAAAAAAATTTTTTATTTTTTATTTATTATTTTTTCAAATTTTATTTTTTTTTTGGGGCCAAAAATTATTACGAGATTATTTTTCATTTTTATTTTAGCCAAAAAATGGTTTTGGTTTATTTGGGTTAAGGACGGTCAACCGTTAGGTCAAAATGCACCACCCTTTTAGGGGATATGGGGAGGAGGGCCCCCCTGCTGGTCAGAACCAGCCAAAGGGGAAGAGGAAGGAAAAGGGGGGTTTTGAGTCGGGCCAACCCCACGTCTTTTTCATCGATGTGTTTTATGGTAGTCGCCCTTTGGGCGGGGAGGTCGTTTAAGGCAGATGGAAGGGTTTTCCCACGAAACCAAACCCGGTGCCCCCTACTTTGGAGAGTAAATAAACGTTTTAAAGAAAAACAAAAAAAAGTTCATTTTTGTGTAGTATTTTTGCATTCGCCATCGCAGACAAGCGATACGCCCCCAGCGGCCCCCCCGGGTCCCTAAAAGCCCTTGGGGTTTTTGCTGCCCAAGGTTCCGGTCCCCCCCCGGTTTAGGGCCCTTTTTTTAAAGGAGAATTTAATGGGGAGAAAAATTTTAAATTAAAAAGAACTGGTTTAAATAAAACCGCAATGTGCTTGTTTTAAAAGGAAAAGGGGAGAACCTTATGAGTCTTTTAAAATTTCCCTTTAAACATGAACACACAAAATAAATAATTTTAAAAGTTTGGTTTAAAGGCCTAAAAATTTCAAAAAACCCCCAAAAATAAAAAATTTTGCCCCAAAAGGGGGAACCCCCCCCCCAAACCTTAAAAAATTTTGCGGAAAAAAAAACTAATCCAAAGGGCCCTTTTGGGTTTTTAAAAAAAAATTGCTTTGGGTTTTTCAGTCATTTTGTGAAAAGGTAATCAACTTAAATAACATAAATAATTTAAAACTTTATACTTAAACCCGAACTAAATAGACAAATTTTGGGGATTCTTCAAATTTCATCCCCGTTTTAGGATTTTGTTTTTGTAAAGTTTTTGTGTTTTACCTTTCCATGGGAAAAAAAATAAGCATAATTTAAAAAAAAAATTTCAGTGGCCTTTAGTTTTGAATTTTCTAGTCCCGGTCCCCTTTGAGGGTTACCCTAAGGGTCTCAGCAAAAAAAAAGGACCCTTTCGTTTCCCGAAAATTGGGACTACAAGGGGTCTGGGGGGGGCCCCAGCGCCGGGGGGCAAAAATTTTTTTTGGGCATTTTTTTTTTCCGCAGGATAACCCTTTAGAGCGATCTGAAAAAGGGTTTAAGGGAAGGGCAGTGGTGCCCACGCCTTTTTAAAATTTTGGGTTTTTTTTTAAAAGAACCCCTACAAATTTTTTGACCCAAAAAAAACAAGGGCCAGGCCTACAAAAAACTTCCTTACGTACGCCCCTACAAAGTGGACACAAGGAAAGAAACGTTTCGGAAATGGTAAACCCAAAAACAGTGATAGTACACTGCCTTTTGCAAGCCTGGCGTGTTTTGGGCACGCTCGGGGCATGGGTCGGCTGTCGTATTCGGCGATTTTTCGGTGGGAATGGTAAAATGAGGGGGCGGAAAGGAGTGCGCCTTGGCCCCTGCTGTGGAAAAGGGTGAAATAACCGGACATTTGGGATTATTTTTTTAAAAAAAAACCCCCCCGGGGCAGACATCCAAAAAAGGGGGACCCTGTCCGGCTTTAAAGGACGTATTGGGAACCCCAGGTCCTAGTCTAGTTTTATATTTTGATAGTATTGTTATTGACAGTTAAAGTTTTATTATTCACACGCAGGACGCAGAGAATCCTTTTTTTGGGTAAGCCCAATGTTATGTTTTGACATATTGGGATCTTGGTCTTTAAAACACCAAAAAAATAATATAAAAATAAATTTTTAATCATAAAACAAAAGCAAAAAAATAAAACACGATCGGTGCCACATGCGAGCAAACACGAAAGTGAAAATGGGCTATAATGGGTTCCAGTCTTAGCAAAAAAAGACGAAGGACCAATACACAAAAAAAAGTCTTGAACAAGATCAGCCTGGGGCCATGGACTTTAAATAGCTAGAAACGAGCGTTATTGAAATAAGCACGCAAGCAAGTAACTTGCAGTTGGATGTTGCATTGAGAATAGAATGTTTTATTTCCAAAGATGTTATAACCTTTTTTATTACCAATAAATAAATAATACATTGTATTTTTAAAATCTACCCACTCCCTTATATAAATAATTTTAGTGAGGGCCCGTAAATCTAAACGACCAAGCAAACCCGTAGGCCCCCGGGGGAAAAAAGCAACGGGGGCCTGGAGGTTAAATTTTTTATTTTTTTTAAATTATTATTGTAATTTTATTTATTTGCAGGGAGGGAAGAGTATAATACGTTAGAGAAGGATTATCTGAGGGGGCTGCCTTTTCTATTTTTTTTATTTCAACAGTGTATCCAAACCCCAAATTATATTTGTTTTTTAAAATTTAGAAAGGCCTACGTAAAAAGAGCCCCGTAGAGAATTATTTTTTTAAACACAAGGCAAACATGCGTTTTTACACAAATTTGATGGTGCTGGTTTAAGTGGGTTTTTTTATTTAAATTTTTAGATAGATTAAAAAAGAAACCCCTTTATGGGCAAATGGCTTTTAGAAAAGAAATATTTTTTAGGGAAAGATTAACAATTAGCTATTTTTTGGGAAAAATGTTCCCTGATTTCGATTCCAAAAAATTTTTATAATTTTATGGGCTCAGCTGTGCCGTTTTAGGCAAAGGGTTTTTGCTTTTTGGGATTTAACTATAACAAAATAGTTATTAGGGGAAAAAAAAACCTTTTAAAACCAAAAATTTTCATTGGTTTTTATTGGTAGGTAAAGGAATTTGGATTTAGTTTATTTTTTTTGGGAAAAAAAATTATCCTTTTGTAACGACTACTGATTGGAATGAAAACCTTTTAAAACCCCGAGTCGTCCCCAAACAATGAACAGCAATAGTAAAAATCGTTTTTCCCCCGCTTAAAATCAAAGGGCTTGGGAGCCCAGAGTTTGGGGGCCCCCAAACTGATTTAACTAAGGAAAATAAAAGGGACGTTTAAAAAAAATTTCACGGGCCAGTTTTTGACCCAAAGCGTTGCCCCATGCATGGGGAAAAGGGTTTCTTTTTTTTACCACTAAATTTAAATAAATAAAAAATTCATCATATTTCCGGTGGTTTCAGTCAGAATCTAGGCCCCCGCTTGAAGTAGGTGAGCCTATACCTCCTTAGGGGGGAAACCCCAAAAGGGGGGCCGCCATCTTTGAAAATGACGCCCCCCCCGCAGACGACCCTTTAGATGGCGAATAGATTAATTTTTTTTTTTTTTTGGGGAATCCGGGAGGGAAAAAAGGTCCAAGGGGCGTAGTGAGCAATCAGCTGTTTAGCCCAAGGGTTGGGGGGTAAAAGGGGATAGCTGCCGTTCCCAAAAAGTTTGGTTTAAAAATTTCAGGACCCAATCTTTTAAACCTACTTTTTTAGTTGAAAACGTTCAGTTACAAATTGAAAAAGATTCAGAACCCAGAGGTTGAAAATCTTGTGGGATAAATTTAAAAGGGGTTTAAAACCCCAAAGAATTTTTGTTAAAAAGATTGATATTGCTTTAACGTCCCCATATTTATGCACTTTTTGGTAATCGAGACGATGATGGTGATGATGGGGTTTAAGTATGAAAGGGGAGGAGGGGAAAAACCCCCTTGGGTTAACCCGGCGTAGCCTACTCCTTTGGAAAAGTACCAAGGGGGACCAAAAAGGCTAAAAATCCCCCTCCGACAGGACGGTGTAACTTTTAAATCATATAAGTTCCCCCCCCCTAACCCGGATTTCCCGAAAAGACGTCAAGGAGAAAAGAAGCCGTTACACTAGCTTTTTGAACCCCCAAATGTCTAAACCCGCGGTATACGTGGGGTTTCAGGGGAGAGGGCCCCCTTCCCCTGGGCCCCCGCCCGATTTTTTTAACTTCGGGTTTTTGTTTTGAAATGGGGAAAAAGGTTTTTTTAAAGGGGCTCGGCAAACGCCCGGCTTAAAAAAATGCATTAGTGATTACATAGTGTACGTAATTCCCCCCACACGCCCTTTCAAAAATTTCTAGGGGCCCCAGGTTTTTTTTAAAAAAAAAAGAGCATTTAAATTTCTAAACCAGAGTTTAAAAAACCCTTGTTTTGTATAATAGCTAAAGCGACGTTACACTAGTAATTTTACCCAAAAATTTTTTAAAGGGGCCCAGAGCGTTTATAAATGAGAGAAACGGGGAAAAAATTTACGGCCGTTTTAGCTTGGGCCTAGGCCTACTTCTTGCCAGTTTTAACCATCCCAGGTGTCAAATGACTCATTTAAACAAGGGGCCAAAAAAGGAAAAAATAATAAATTTTTTTAACTAAAATATAAATTTAAAAAAATAGGGTTGTCTGTAGGGTCTTTCCCAAAAAATATCAATTTTTTTTCAAATAAAAAGGGGTAGGCGTTAGCTTTTGTTGATCTCGCATTTACCGCCCCCAAATTGCCTGGGCCTTTGCCCCCCCCGTGCAAAAATTGGCAAAAATAATAATTTCTGACCCCGGGCTTTAAATTTCCCTTAAAGTAGGCCCCTATTTAGATCCCTCCTTTTTAAGCGAGCGAAGCCAAGCGTTTTCCCTTTTTACTCTGGGGCGGAAAAAATAGCACTGGTTTTTTTGTTTGTATTTTCCGCCCTAAAAGTTCGGACGGGAAAGGGTCGGATCCCAGTTGAAATTTGGACCATCCGCAAGCAACTTTCTCGAAATTTAAGCCATTAGTTTTTTGGGCAAAATGTTCAAAAAATTTAAAAAATTTATTAAAATTAATAAAAGTTTTTTTTTCAAACCCAAAAAGGGCGACAAAATCTGAGGTGGCTAAATCCTAGAATGTCCGTCCCCGGTCACTTTACATGAAATCGTTGGATTTCATGGTTTTTCTGTGAGTTTTATATTTAAATTATAGTACATGTGGATACTGGTTTCGGTTCGGGCTTTGTTTATGGCTTGCTATGATGTAAACTGATGTTTACTTTGAATGTTTAAACTGCATATTTTATTTGTTTTGGAGCTTGGAGAATGTGGGGCAAGTTTATACTCAAGAGAAGCAAGTAGCTTGAATGTTTTGCAAGTGCGACAAATTATTAACAACATGGACTAGATAATGTTATTAGACTTTTGCTGAATAAGTTTTTACTGAAGAAATTATAACTTTATTTTGAAGTTCTGTTGAATAACTAAATTATACAAAAACAGCTGAATTGCAACGATTGCATTTCCTATGGAAACTTGTTGTTTTGGAAATGATTGAAAAGAGGTGGGCAATCGAAGCGAGGGGGAGTCGATAGAGTGACGCCGAACGACCAACTTGTGTGGAAAGCGAAGGAGAGAGCTTTGGGACTGGTTGTCGACGTGGGATCAAGAGGAGTCAAACCCCAGGACCTACGACGCGGGAGACGAAGGACCAGCTGGAAGCCAACCAGAACTCTACCAGTGTAACTTGATAAACGGTAGGACCAAAATGTCCAGAATATAGGTTTCATTAAGATGGGTAGAGTCATGCGTAGTAATTGTAGCCATTTACACACACGTCAATAGTTATTGCTTAGGCTCGCCAGTAATCAAAATTCATTAATTTGTTAATAAAGAAGCAAGTGCCTGTTGTTAGAGATGTGTTCATCATTGAAGAGTGTAACCCCTAAATAATCCTAGAACAGATACGATCCTATTGGTACTAATTGAAGGAGATGTATGTTTGAGTCATGCTACGTTCCCCAAACAAGCAACATAAATTTAATAATCTGCATCTTCTTATCTCATAACGCTCTAAGCTTTCTAACATGGTGGAGATTAGCGCCGTGTCAAATAGGTTTTATCGATCTTCATGGAAGATCTAACTGTTTATTAGGATCTGTTTCTGGGTTATGCATATAAGCATTCATTTTATGAATGTTTGTTTTAATTATTTAAATAAATTATGTGGTCTAATCAGGCTTGCTTTGATTATCGCATTATTTCATTGTATGAAATATGTTATGACTGGCTGTAATAATTTCACAAAGTTTGAATTGCCGACGTTATGTTTATTAGTAGGACAAGTGTGTGGTAATACTACTATCGTTTTTTTTGCAATGTCGTGTTTTTAGCTATGTGTGTTCTAGTTTCTTATGATTATGCATAGTTGGCAGTTATGTGTTTTCTTTTGCTGCAGTAGTTTTCTTGTTTTGAATGTTGAAATTTATTTTAAGTTCTAATAACTAATTTTCTTTTGTGGTCTTAAAATTTTAGATTTGTTTCGATTTCGGGTTTTTATTGGGTTCCATGAGTAATGGGCTGTCTGATAGAGAATTTAGATTTGCGTGTAGAGAAGCAGGTGTGCCAAGTTCATGTTTTGTTGTTGACAATGTTGTTGAAACTATACATCGTTATCTAAGGCTGCGTTTGAAAATATGCGTCCTAATTTGGTTGATAGCATGTTTGCTTCTGTCAGTCATATTGTTGACGGTAGTAATACTAAGTTTACTAAGTTGATTGAAAAGTCGGTAGAATATCTTGCATGTACTGATATAGTACAGTGTGGTAATGTAAACAATGTTGTTATAGACGATAAACCTATTGATTCCTGGGAAGTCGCTACAATGGCGTCTATGCGTAGTGATGTTGAAGATAACATGTTGGTCACTATAGGCGATTATTACAGGAATGTTGCTGTCAAGGTGTGTGATGTTATAGCTATACGTGCTAGAGACATCTTGAAGATACTCGTCAAAATTGGAGGGGCCGAGATTCCTTCATTGGTTGATTCAGGAGCGGGAATTTCGTGCCTAAGTCGGAGTATAGTGGAGAAGATCTTATGGTGATGATTTAATGTATGAAATTATTGGTTTGCTGTGTTTCTGTTTGTTGGCTGAGATTTTCTCTGAAGTAGCATTCCCATTGTGCCGAATGTGAATGCCTGGGAAGGCCAGACAAAATTGTTGGTTAACAGCAGAAATATTTAGTGGATCAATGTTTTCATGTAAATATTGTTGTTATTTTAGTTTAGGTTCATTGTTGTATAGGAATTTGTATATTCTGCTGGAAGTTTGTTTTCATTGTTCTTATGAGGCTAGTTTTGTGTAATATATAAATGTATAGTTATATTTTTTGTGTTTACTGTTGTGCACTTGTTGTAGTATTTCACTAGCTGTTGAATGTTTATGTAGATAATTGCAATTGTGAAGTTTTTTAAGTATTTTATATATTTTATTTTGTGCATTGTTAGAGTTTTGTGTTCTCTTAGAATGTTGGGAGGAGTCAGTTCGTTGCGTTTTTGTTTATTGTTTTGATGTTATACAGTGATGGCCAATGGACTATACTATTATTAGAATTTATTTGGCTATATCACGGTGGTTTGTGCTGAAAGATTGCGTTTTTTGTTATTTGGTTTCTATTCCGTAGTGATGGCCAGTGGACTATACTTTATAGGTTTATACTGCGTTATATCACGAAAGGGGAATGTTACTTGTTGTTGAGCATCTGTTTGACAATGTTGTGTGGGCGTGGCTCACGAGTTTGGGTTTCCAGTTGTGTGTGGTTGTTCTAAGTTCGACTGTGTGTCTTACGTTTTGGTGGTAGCTACGGTCGGGTTTATCCTGGATTATGTATGCTGCGGGATGATGGTTCAAGTTATGTTTTAATGTTTTTTTCGGATTGTTTCTGTGGATATTTAATTTGTTATTTTCGATCTTGTGGAACGTCTGTTATGCTGGGGAGTGCACGCCTTGGTATTATTGTAGGTTTATTTAGGCTTATTATATTATATTATATTTAGGATTAGCATATTAAGCATATTTTATGCTTAATGTTGGTGTTGTTGGTGTATTTTTCCAATTTTTCTTTATTCTATATGAATTCTTAATCTAGTAGGGCATATTTTGCATCTACTCTACTTTACCATAAACACTAATCAATCAATCAATCATCATATATATATACTAGACACATTCTCCTGTACATCATTGCTGTTTTCTGTGCCATCAGCAATTATTATCACAATATCACATCAAAAATTGCTTTATATCCAACTTTTCTTTATTATATATGAGTTCTTAATCTATAGTAGCGCATGCTATTGTTTTGCATCTACTTTACTTTAACATAAACACTGTGTTTATCATTATTAATCAATTAATGAATCATCATATATATATATATATATATATCAATATTATCAATCATCATACATATCAATATCAATATCCATATCAATTATCATGCTTTATATTCAACTATTCTTTCTTCTAACACTGTGTATATCATTATAATTACTATCACTTTTATTATTAATTATTAATTATAGACTATTCACTTTCTCTGCAAAGAGTTATACTTGTACACTGTACTAGTCTAAGTGAATAAAAATATCTATCTATATTATACTTTTAGTTTAATTGTTTTGTTTGGACATTCTGTAGGGTGTTTGGCCGATGTTTGCTTGTTGAGTAGGTTTGGGTTTTGACTATGGGTTTCACAAGGTTGATCATTTCACGTTATGTTTTTCATATGGACTGAAGATAAAAAGGGTTCGAATGTGAGGTGGAAGCTTTATGCTTAATGTTGGTGTTGTTGGTGTAATTGTTCATAAGTTTGTTGGTAGAGCAAGCGTTCACGTTGGGTTGTTTTGTGATGTTTAAATTAAATGATTCAGCTTATTGTTTTCTGTTAAAATTTGGAATTGAGAGTTATGTAATTTATTTTATTTTATTATTATTATTATGATTCACTGATGGTATTGTTGTTTTCCGTATTACCATGTTTTTGAGAATCAGTGTTATAAATTTTATGTTTTTGTGTGAACAATCTCTAGTTACTACTGTATTATTTACTGTCTGGTTTTAAACTTGAATTTTTAAAGCTGAACTTGCAAGTTATATTTCATGACGTATGTTGTAGTGGTATGACATAATGTTGAGTTGTCAGCTTGGCTGATGTCCTTGAATGGTTACTGTTGTGTATACGTTTCTGTTGCAGTTTAACTAGGTCATGGACTAAGGGCTACACGGGAATGACCGTGTTGAAAGAGCGGTGGCTGGAGTTTGTACCAGGGCGCATCGACTCACTTTGTACGAGGGCCTTGCTGTTGGGATTTTCAGAATTTTGGATTCAGTGACCAAGAACTGTTAGTTTTTGCATTTATTATGACCTTATTTTGTTTAATTTATTCAATGGTTGTTTTGTATTTTGTTTTGAAAATTATGGTTTTAAGTTTGTATAATTGTTTTATTGACTGATTGCAATTGTTTGTTTTTTAAATTGTATTGTTATATTTGATATTTCTGAAGGTCATTATAATTTTCATTTAGATTTTTATATTCTTGGTAATAGATTTTGATTTTAAGATGGTAGGGTTCTTGGTATGGGATTTCAATGTACGAGAGAAGATGGATTTTGAAAAAGGATGTACCTGCCAGGACGGAAAATTGCTGGGGGGATTTATAGTACTCTGGTGGTTTTTCGTTCGAGAAGAGGTATGAAGATATGTTTCCTGATGGAAGGGGGGAAGAAGATGTATGAAGATGTGTTTATTCTGATGGGAAGACTAAGAAGATAGTTCTAATTTTTGGAGTTATGTCAAGATTGAAGATGTATTATTTTGGAAGATGCTGTGAACCTTGGCTGGATCACTGTTACAAGTCTGTCGACTTGAGCTAACTGGGGGGGGTGTCATGAAATCGTTGGATTTCATGGTTTTTCTGTGAGTTTTATATTTAAATCATAGTACATGTGGATACTGGTTTCGGTTCGGGCTTTGTTTATGGCTTGCTATGATGTAAACTGATGTTTACTTTGAATGTTTAAACTGCATATTTTATTTGTTTTGGAGCTTGGAGAATGTGGGGCAAGTTTATACTCAAGAGAAGCAAGTAGCTTGAATGTTTTGCAAGTGCGACAAATTATTAACAACATGGACTAGATAATGTTATTAGACTTTTGCTGAATAAGTTTTTACTGAAGAAATTATAACTTTATTTTGAAGTTCTGTTGAATAACTAAATTATACAAAAACAGCTGAATTGCAACGATTGCATTTCCTATGGAAACTTGTTGGTTTTGGAAATGATTGAAAAGAGGTGGGCAATCGAAGCGAAGGGGAAGTCGAAAGAGTGCCGCCGAACGACCAACTTGTGTGGAAAGCGAAGGAGAGAGCTTTGGGACTGGTTGTCGACGTGGGATCAAGAGGAGTCGAACCCAGGACCTACGACGCGGGAGACGGAGGACCAGCTGGAAGCCAACCAGAACTCTACCAGTGTAACTCGATAAACGGTAGGACCAAAATGTCCAGAATATAGGTTTCATTAAGATGGGTAGAGTCATGCGTAGTAATTGTAGCCATTTACACACACGTCAATAGTTATTGCTTAGGCTCGCCAGTAATCAAAATTCATTAATTTGTTAATAAAGAAGCAAGTGCCTGTTGATTGAGATGTATTTATCATTGAAGAGTGTAACCCCTAAACAATCCTAGAACAGATACGATCCCTATTGGTACTAATTGAAGGAGATGTATGTTTGAGTCATGCTACTTTCCCCAAACAAGCAACATAAATTTAATAATCTGCATCTTCTTATCTCATAACGCTCTAAGCTTTCTAACAATATGTTAATTTATTTTGATCCGATAAGTAGTGTAGAACTGTAGATGGAAATTACTTTAAAAACAAAGTACCGTTACCAGGGTAATGGAAAGTCGCGCAGCTTTTTTGGCTCATGATAGCGGTCAAACAGAGGTTCGGATCGAGTTGAAATTTTGACCATCCGCAAGCTTCGATCTGGATTGAATGCCATTAGTTTTGTGGCAAAATCGTTCAAAAAGTTCAACAACGACTTTGGCGTTTCCCTAGTTATTTAAATTGAACATTTGAAATGCGAATCGTGTTCAAAACGTATTAGCGTGAAACATTAACAAATTTCCAATATAAAACAAAATCACCTAAGTTTCATTTCCCATTTAACCACCCCTCAAAAATAATATGTGGGTGTAAAAATATAAAAAAGTTCGAAAATAAGGGATCGAACCTCAACCTCCGTGGGGGAGGCTAAATGCTTACCAATAGGCCATGCAAGCCACGTAGATGTGGGCCCCTAGCTGCTACTTAACAAATTTCTATCGATATTTTAAGAATCCCCATTTTTATTTATTGTAGGATTAAATCGCAATGGATCTAGCTGATTTTGTTAGCAGTTCCAATAATTTCGTACCGGATGTCCGTTTAAAATTTCAGCCCAATCTGTTCAGCGGTTCAGCTGATTTTCGATGTACAGACAGACAGACAGACAGACAGACAGAATTATAAAATGAGAGCCATTCGAGTTGAATGGAGACACTCGGTCGCTCCGCTCCCTCGTTTAACTAGGGAAACGCCAAAGTCGTTGTTAAACGAGTGAGTGAGCCAAGTGTTGAGTACCCGGGGAAAATCCCTTTCCTCCCCTATACCTAAGGCTGGATCTAGCCCAGTATGAGGAATGAACCGGGTACTCAAACACATGGCTCACTCACTCGTTTAACAACGACTTTGGCGTTTCCCTAGTTGCGAATCATGTTCAAAACGTATCAGCGTGAAACATTAACAAAAATTCCAAGATAAAACAACAATCACCGAATTTTTTATTTTTCCCAATTTAACACCCCGGCAAAAATTTATATGTGTGTGTAAAATATTAAAAAAAGGTTCAAGCAAAACGGCGGATCGAACCCCAAGCCCTCCGTTGCGTAGAACTTAATTCTTACCAATCGGGCCATGCAAGAGTCGAAGTTACTCGTTCCCGCTAGACGGCTACTAAAAAAAACTAATGCTATTGCTATTTTAAAAAATAACATTTTTATTTCCATTGTGGGATTAAAATCCGCAAGGATCTAGGTTGATTTTGTTAGCAGAATCTCCAGTAAAACTCGTAACCGGATGTTTGTTTAAAATTTCAGCCCAATCTGTTGCAAGCGGTTCGGATGAATTTTCGACGTACAGACAGACAGACAGACAGACAGACAGAATCACAGAAAGAGAGCCGTTCGAGTTGAAAGGAGACACTCGGTCGCTCCGCTCCCTCGTTTAATTAATGTTATCACACCCTTTCGAGCTTCTAATACTAGGAAAACGCTTAAGTCCCGCCGCGTTGATGGATGAGCATTTTTGTAAGTTTTTAGTTTGCGTAGGGACCACTTTTCCATTGGCAGTGCTTTTTTGAATCATTGTAGGTGACTTTGTTGTCAAAGTTTCTTTGTTTTTCGCTGGGATAATTTTATTCTAAACTAAAAAAAAAATAATAGTAAAACCCTTTATTTCTATGGATTTTCTGGCTACTTTTTCAACTGTTCTTTTCAAAAGTTTACACATCACCATAACCTAATGTCCATGATGAATATGAACTGGCGTAGACCCACCCGTTTAGGTCAGAATCGGCCCAAATGTCACGAAAAATCGGACTTAAAATCGAAAAAACATCGCAAAAAGTACGATAATTCATGAAGAAATATTCTTCGATTGTGTCAAAACAATACACCCTCTTAGTTTAGAGGATTTCGAAGGGTCCCCTCCAAATTTTCATCAAGATCGCTTATTTTTGCCGTTTGCCCGGGAAACGTTGCTAACAAATAGACAAAAATAAAATTTTAAAAAAAAAACATTGGGATAAAATTTTTTTTGGGGGGTTCAGTGAAATTGAAGTCTTCGCTCGCTCATCCAATATTTAATCGGAGAGCCTACTCGCAATAATAAAACATGTAAGGCCTAGGCCTACTGTGTCACGCCACAAAAGCAAATATAGCCTAAAAATCTCGCGTGAACGGGCTGACAAAGCTTTAAATGTGCAAAACGAAGGGCAAATGAGTGAATTCCATTTTTGAAACATCTGATGTAATCTGATACCAAATAAACACCTACATTAATCGGTAGTGTAATCGGCTAGTAAAAATGTAATGTCCCAAAATATATGCTTATTCAAGAACCTGTCAACATCACTGTCGAGATCAAACGTCAAAGTTTAGATAATACCTTTAAGGAGTTTTGTCTTGAGTAAATGGTTGAAATGGGGGGGGGGTATGGAAATCTAATTTGGTTACTGTATTTTATGTTTCCTTAAATTGCAATTTTGGTGAATTAATTACAATCATAATATTTTTAGTATTTCGTAGACGACGGATTCATCGTGAATTGACTATATTAGGTGGGCCATACCTATCCCCTTTTCTTAGTTCCACTCTCGCGCTAGAAGCACCATAGTGTTCCTGTTTCCTCGGATTGAAGGTGTTAATGTAGGCTCAAAAGGTGAAGGACCAGAGTAAGCATCTAATTGATTTTAAAATGTAACTCTCTCACATCATTTAAATGATCAAGCAAATGTTATAAGGACTAAAGCTATGACCCACAGAATTAGATTGCCTATGACATAATTTACTAAGTGATATTACATGAAAATGTTGATACAAAGATTATTGTGACCATATTTTATTATTGTGCAAACAAAAGTTCAAAACTCCAAAGAATACAAATTTGTATCAAAGACTGGGATTTCTATTATGAAATGGCTAATCAGTGTTAGTAAGGTAGCGCCAAAAATATATAACGATTTATACGTTTTCACTCGCTTGTGACCTCGTGACACGACACCTCTGCCTACGAACCGAGCAAATTTAAATCATAAATTTTTTGATACTCGATCTCGAGTACCAAATATTCGACTCAAAATTTCGGGTACTCACACACTTCTAAAATTACGCGTACCTCAACTCATAGATTGATCCTTTATTAATGTTGTTGTGAAATATGATACCGATGTTGTCAACAGTTTACCTGGAATTAAACAGAAAGCTGGACGTCGAAGATAGTCTCCGTGATAGCGCAGCACCCTCTGAATGAACACAAATAGTATCAACTTGCCAAAGCAAGCTGCATATTGTTAGAAGATGCCTATGATTGTTGCCTCATCTATGGAATCCGGCAGAGTTGCCACTAAGAAATTATTTTATCCCTCTGTCTTTATGTGAATAAAGGCCTCGGTATATTAAAAAATATCAAGTTGAACAAGGTGGGGTGCGGTGATTACCCAAAGCAATTTGTCAACACGTAGTACGTACCCTACTCTTTAAAATTACTTAAGTGGTCAAAAAATAGGGTTGCAAAATATTGGATAGGTAGTACATTATCGCAAGCAGAATTTAGACACTCATCTCCCTGATAACTTAAATAAATTTTAAGAAACCATTGAAAATATTCTATTGCTAGAATATTAGGGCCTATATAGCTGTGAAAAAGAATAACCACTTTTTTTTCCGAGTTTCAATACTGAAATACAAATTTTGTACTGTAACCGAAGCTATTATGATTGGGACTAAGAGGGAAAGTAAAGAAAGTCGGGAGAAATCACTTACTTAGTCATATTCTTAGAGGATAAGAAATTAATTGGCTTTTGTCCAACAACAACAACACTAACAACTAGCACTGGCTGCAGCCCAGGATATTAACAAGAGAAGAAAAGAAAGTGGGGGTGTGTCCTTACATCTCGTGGCAGTTGGAGGGAGACGAGCGTGCTTCGTGTACGAGTTACTTGTTACGGCAGCAGCCAACGAGCTTTGAGTGGGGGGAGGTAAGAGAGAAGCCTAGACTTACCAAGGTACTACTTCTAATAGTATGAATTTAGAGATGTTGGATAATCCGAGGTCATGTCGTGAAGACTTGCTACTCATTTCCTAGTTAGGGGATGAGCACCATTGCACGTGGTTAGAACTCCTTCTCAGTTTACTCACAAACAGTTGGCATAAATAATAAAATGAATAAATTCGTTATTTAGAGTCAACCACTCAAGTCATAACCCCTGATTTTCAGTGGGGACGGTAAAACCAAAGCGACCAAGCAACCCTGGACACAATCGATGAGTAAGCGACAACCAACCAAAGATCCATATTTTTTAATAAGAAATAAGTAATCAGTGGTATGGACAGTGCAAACACCCGCGATCAACGTCAGAATCAACAAGACCGATTCAGAACAACTTTGAATTTATTATGTGCCTCGTTGCCAGGAACGGCTCCTAAAGCACTATTTACAAACTACTAAGACAAGAAACGATGGACTTGATGGACCAAATGCAGAATTAACAAAAACTTCTGCTAGAGCAAGGAACCGAAACCCTGGGGACCTTCTGCAAGCAGAGACGCTGACTACAAGACCAACGAGCCACACAACATTCTGGTGCCTTTGGTTTCTAGGTAGTGGCGATCCCCAAACTGTAAGATATGTTGAGGCGTAGAACCATATATGCTGGTTCCAAGAGAAATGGGGTGTTCTAGTTGGGAGGCGTTGCCAGACGTTGTAAAAAAGTTCTAGGCTGGCCGTGTCGCCAGGGAACGTTAGTGCAAAGAGAGGCGACATGGATTGACCAGTGAGCTTCCCGGTGGTAGTGGGTTGGTAAGAAGGTAGAGTTGTTCGGGAAGGCGTACACATTGTTACATTCGTAATGTTTGGTTTCATGGTGTCGGGACGTGAACGGCTGTCGAAGTGGCGGTCACAAAGGAGGATGTCCCGCAGTGGGCGAGTGAAGCTGGATAGTACCACTAGTAGCTCAGGTTATACTATTTTAATTACAAATTGTTTCCAAGAAGTCGCAAGGTTTATGTTTACTTTTATTGTGTGTTTAACTTTTATATATTATTGCAAAAATTTATATTTATCTTGGGTAGTTCCCATACAACTAAGAGTTTCAGGGAGGGCTTTGGACGGCACTAACTTCGGGGACCGTGGGTGGCAAAAGAAAGTAATTTTTAACATCGCCTACGACAGGGGATAGGGAAGAAAATCCCGTATTTTTAATCGCCTACATCGATTTAAAATGTGTACGACACAAAATGTCAATATTTTGATAGCCAAGGTTCTTCCAGTAAAAATGAAATACTTTTTGTCAGCCACGAACGGTAGGCTACTTCTAAAAGCTGGCATAGCACTTAGGTCGGCTTTTACATGGGTACAGGTTATAATTGTTTTGAAAATTGAAAAAACGAGCTTCAATTTAATGTTTCCTTGCTAAAACGTTAATAGGCCTAACCAGATATTCGAATTGGTTTGAGCTGACAAAATGTTATGCAACTTTAAGGCATCTTCAATAAAAATTCACCCTTATAATGTGTTTAGATGGCGCTAACGTAATGTTTGTTACCCACCAGTCCCGGCCGCAACAGTCGGTGCGACATCATCTGAAACTCTCATTTGTGGCTCCAATTGCATTGTTTTCACAATATATTTTTGCCAAGGGTTGGTCACTGCATACCAGGACTACATTCCAAGCATTCCCTGATCGTGGTTGTCTTTGTATGCCATCTTTGTATTACCGTCATTAGTCTAGGTACTGTCATTTAATTTTGTTTCACTTTAGATGTTTCATTTCCATGCTTCTGGTACGTAACAGGCTAGTGACGTTATTTCAGACTTCGAGTTCAATGTATCAATTCGTTCTTCTGACCACTCTCATCGATTTATACTCTTTAGTGTCAGTCGTGCATAAGCTATTCAATAGCTTGGCTACTCTGCTGGATAGTGTGCCTGGCGCGTGAGAAATCATCCATATTTACAAATACCCACATCCTCAGGCTAGTAACGTATCCTTTCAAAAAGGGTACATTAAAAGATAATACACAAAACTACGTTACGAGGGCGAGATCGTGCATTGCGAAAGGACTGCCACAGCTTAACCCAGTCACGTCGGTAGTGAATACGCTCAAGTGCTGCGGGCAGATGAAGTTCGGTCCCTCGACCCTTACGCATCTACTGAAAAAAGCTCACACGGGCAGACCCCTGACGGAAGCGCCGGTAGCGGTGGATAAGAAGGAACTTTCTTAAATGTCTTTACTACCGTTGACATTCTTGTACGAGTGCTATGGGCGCTGGGAAGATGCTAAGGTAAGTGGGAGACTGGAGACCCTCTTGAATAAATTACTGCGTTAGGAGCTGTCAGATGATGATAATCACGTGCCACAATGCACTATCCTATAGAAAGTTAAACCTGAACCCTAAATACTGGACTATGTACCATTGCATAGCATTGGCCAAGTATTGAACTCTTTACGTGTGAAAATTTTTTCGTATTCCAAGACTTTGAAACGTCGATTGATGTGGCCAAAGCGCAAAACTTTAAAAATTATAGAACCTTGGAACCTTTTTTTAAAGAACCTTTAGGAATTATAAACCTCGGTTCTGCAGTATACAATGGACTCCAATATCCATCATAAAACTAAGAATACTTTGAATGTGGTTGCTGGACGGACCAGACGCTCGAATTATAACAATTAAGAAAGTTACCGGCATTTGACCATTAACAAAACATGTAGGCCTACCCAAGATTTGTTAGCAATAACAATATAAAAGTTTAACAAACAAGGAATTCAATAAAAACCCCGACATAAACGCTTCATAAGTGAATGAAAATACCCAAAATAAACCTAGCTACTAGTGGTAGTACCCAGCTTAAGCTCGCCTGCTGGGAGGATATCCGCCGTGTGGACCCCCCACATTCGACCGCACGTCATGTACCAGACACTGAACAAACTTACGGACACGTACCATCCAGGAAGAACTCAACAACTTGCCAAATCACTCGCAACGTGGCTGCTTATTGGTCACATCCATGTCGCCTCTCATTGGACGAACATCCGTACGACACGGGACTTAGCCGCTCTAGAACGTTTTCTTAGAACTGGGCCACCAAACCATTTCTCTGGAACTAGAACACCATGTTTATCTGCCTTAACAAACACCTCTACAGTCAACCCTACATCACAGGCTACACCACCTTTAGGTGATTTCGACGCGTGCAGCCGCAATGCTATTGTTGTGCTAAATAATAATCATGAAACTTTAGAGAGGTGAGGGTAATAATGTGTTGAGTTAATTTGGATATACACTGCACTTAAAACTGTGTAAACAATATTTCAAACAACTATTCAGTTCATCTCATATGGGTTTAATGAAAGTTGACACCGCGACCCAAATGACAAAGTTTACATTCAAGACGACGGAACAAAAATATTTTTGTTGAAATATTGTTTACATAGTTTTCTTCATTTAAGTGCAGTGTACAGTCCACATAACTCGGAACCACATTTATTGCTATTTTGTTGGGTAGAGCTTAATGCACAAAGTTTTCTTTTTTTTCCTAACAAGACGCCTCTATCCTGCACGGAGGACTCAAAGACCGGGTGGATGGTAGGCTGTGGATGGAGCATTACGGTGGAGCACACTGTCAGCTGCAGAACTAGCCAATCACATCGACCTAGGGCCACGACCGTTGCACTACTCAGCTTCTGCTGAACTGAGTGCAAATTAAAGCGGACCACAAGATACGTTCATGAAAGCATTTAACCCTCGGTCCCTCGCGTGGGGTTTGTAGGTTCTATATTTCCACTCTGTCCCTCTGCATCGGACGTTTTACCGACTCTGAACTTCTCAGTACCTTCAAGTCACTCTATCTGTTAGTAGGGTTCGAAATTTTCCGTAAAATTGAAATCCCGGAAAAAAACGGATATTCCGTTTTTCCCGGAAAAATTGGAAAATTGGGAAAAATGAAAATATATTTACTTTCAACAAAGTTTACCAGTTTTGGATTCAGTTTATTAGCATTGTAAAATTAGATTTGTGACTCGAGTCACTTAAAAATAAAAATTAGTTATAAATACAGGTCTATGGTTATTTAAAGCCTGCTTACCGTTCCACCTACGTCGGGCTGCATGTGAGCGGAAACTGGTCGGCATTTGGTGCTATCCACACAAAATCAAGGGAACCGTTCTCACAAGCAGCCCCGAATAGAAAAAGCTTGTAGCTGTATGAATCTAAATCTCAAATCTGTTGATGATGACATTCATGCCAAACAGGTCTGAAAAAAAGACTTGTAAACACTCCATGCCAGGATGATCAGGAAATGACTGATGCCTGGTGGTCTAATCTTTCTGTTCATTGGAGTCTGAGGCAAAACCTCCTATTTCCAAGTGCTGATGAAAATGATGAGTGAGAGATTACAGATCTACAATATTAGGCGGTTAGTTATCTTTTTTCCATAGGCCTTATGCTAAACTAAGATTGTCTGGTATACTTAATTTTATTTTATATATCACATAGGCATACTTGTTGCAATTTAAAATGGTTTAAATTGTTTGACTCAAGCCTACAAAAGTTTAGAAGTAGGCCTAGGAAAATAATAGAGGCCTAGATAAAATGTTAAACTAAAATTGTTATAAAATATCTACCATAATCAATGATCATCAAAATTTCCATAGCTTAAAATTTTAAAAACTATCAAGAAAAATGTAAAATATTGAGTGTGGACTTTTGAGTCAGACTATGCTTTAACAGTATGAATATGTATATGATACAGTACATTGAGGCCAAATCTAATTGATTTAACATTTTCTCATATGTATATATATTTTTTACATCAAGTATGTACGGAAGCGGTAACAATTCCTCTAAAATTACAATTTCAACTAAAAATGTAGTCTCTTCTATATCTAGCTTGAGTACTACACCCTACCCGATGTATGGAAAAAGGTAAAAGTTTCCTTGATTTAAATTAAAATTTCTTCATCTAAATGTAACCTAAGGTATTTTTTTTATTATATGGATGTAAAACGGTAGGGACCGGTCGTCTAATATTATTTGAATAATGATAACATTTATTTACAAAAATCGTTATGTATCTATGTAATTATAGGCTAGGGCCTACCTATATTGATGCCACATAAACATGTCGTTATAGGGAACCTAAAGTTGGCGTTGTCCGGTTTCCTCCGGTCAGCGTGGTATAGGCGATTAAACCGTGCTAAATGTTCCGACGCAAAAGCGGCGAGGAAACCCGGACCACGGACCGGAAATTTTATCTTCCATACTGAACAAGACAAAAAACTATAAATCTTTTCCTTCTTTGCGTGGATATACATAACTCTGCTCTATTCACCAATATCTAATGACATTTTTTGTTTGAGTTGAAGTGAACTTTCTACCTTTCAAACTGTTGCCAAAACCTTCCAAACTGCTATCATGGAAAAAAATCACGTAAAAAACAATTTTTACGTGCCGTGGCATCAGATCAGCATAACATTTTGGTATCGACTTGCTTTGTGGCTACTATGAGGATCACTGGGTTGTACTAGATTATACATTACTAATTAAAAATCCTTTAATTGCCAACAAAATATGAATGCGAAGTACATTTAGCCAATCATGGACAGGAGCGTGGATGCGAGGATGCCACAGCTGCACACAAACGTGGCTGCGTCTCGCTTGGTTGCCGCTCAGTCGGAAGTACATTTGCGACAGTGCGGGAACATGGGTCCATGTAACTCATAATAGTTTGAATTTAGGGAAGCGTCATCGAGCAAAGTAGAAATGCCATCATCTTCTTTACAAAATTATGCATCTTGTGATGTTATTGGTTTAGATTTCTTTTGCGCGAGTCAAAAGATACGGTGAGTTACATTTTCGTACCATGCTAATTCTTATGGGCGCTGAGACCAGAGAGAACCAATTTCCTTCCCGCCTTCAAAACTTAGGTTCCCTATTCCTATCAATTTTATTTATCAATGTGCATGCAACACCACATTTCCCCAATTTTTCCAACGTGTTAGGAAAAAAACGGAAAAAACACGGTTTTTTCCAAAATTTCCGGAAAAATTGGTACCTTTTATATCCCTATCTGTTAGCGAAATTTGTAACCCTCTAATCATAAGGGGCTTTTAGTGTTGTTATATTGCCGGTCTGAAGTGGATGGGGTTGCTGAAACCCACACGAGTGATCAAGTCTCGATCAATGTGCATGCAACACCACATTTTCCCCAATTTTCCAACGTGTTAGGAAAAAAAACAGGTTTTTTCAAAATTCCGGAAAATTGGTACCTTTTAGATCCCTATCTTGTTAGCTAAATTGTAACCCTCTAATCATAAGGTCTTTTAGTGTTGTTATAATTGCCGTTCTGAAACGTGGCTGGGGTTGCTGAAACACCACACGAGTGATCACCGTCTCCGTAACTGCATACAGAAAATTCAATGCTAATTTTGCTTAAAATTTAGGAATTTTGGAAAAAAAAATTCTTGCAATGTACTAACTGGTCCGTGTTTATTACTAAGTGTAAAACAAAACTTAAAATTGAATTATTTTGACACCTTTTTTTAATGTTTTGAAAATGTCCATTTTTTAAATCTGAAAATTACAATAAAAAAATATTTTATATAAAAATGTTCATTGGCATTTTGTTTCACTGCCCTCCCAGTAACAACCAAACAACAAGTGCACTCTTTAAAAACTCACTGAAAAAACATCTTTTAACGAAAATTAAGAACTGCTTTTGAAATAAACTACATCTATCCAATACCGCCAACTCTTCCCCGCCCCTCATTTTATACAGCTTTGATATAATTCAACCCTTATCAAGCTCTAACTACAAAATTATAATATGTATAACTCTAAAGGAATCGAGATGGAAATTTCTTCGGGTACGATGCGTTGCTCAACCACATTCCTGTCTTCTTTTCTTCTTTTGTCGAACCTTCAATATGCTACTGTTGCATGGTCACATCAGATTATATTATCTTCTTTTCTTACTTTTAGTTTTAGCATTATATTACTTTTAAATATATAATTACTCTTCGTGTTAGTTTAGTTTTAGCCTATATGATAAACATAGATCACCAGTAAACAATTTCCAACTATGCAATTACAAAATCTAACTTCATCTTAGTTTTAGTCTTATATTAGAACCATGATTAATAAATATGCATAATAACAACAATGTAACTACAAAATCTGTAAAGAGTGTAATACACTCAAGATTGTACAATAAAGATTCATTCTTTCACCTAGTACAGTAGGCCTACATAGTAGTTCCAAAAATCACATGAGCACAGAAAGAAAAATTAAAACATCCTACTGCACTTAATTACAGCCCAAAGTAGTTTGGGGTTTGAGAAACCCCACGCGAGGGAAGGTGTGAAGAAATTCCGCGCGAGTGACGGAGGGTTAAAGATATGTAGCTGTAGCTAGATTTGTGTAGACTCAAATTTCTATGATTTTTAAGGTGCCTTGTAATTTACAAGTACCATACACTACAAACCAAAGGCACAGCCATGGTTGCGCTAGTTAGTGAGTAAATGATAAGACGGTTTGATGAGATCGGAATAACTTTGTTTACAATGTTAAATGTCCACTTAAAACGTTGCTTCATTGGCAAATCCAGCTAGTTTCACGTACAGTCTGAAACACTGTTAGACCTATTTTATTTTTGTAAAGAGATGAGCGCATGTCACTATCTGAGCGCATGTCACTATCTGAGCGCATGTCACTATCTGAGCGCATGTCACTATCTGAGCGCATGTCACTATCTGACAGCGCATGTCAATATCTGAGTGCAGGTCACTATTGACGCATGTCACTAATCGGAGGCATCTGTCACTATCTGAGCACATGTCACTATCTGAGCACATGTCACTATCTGAGCGCATGTCACTGTGAGCCACATTTTTAACATTTCAAAGGTTTTCCCCTGCACAAGATTGGAAATACTACAAGTTACCTGTTTGGGGAATGTTTATGGCCAGTTACTGAAATAAGTAAGCCACTATTGACGAAGGTGAAACTAACGCGAATTCACACATTTTCACTTAATTTTGGTGCAAATTAGGGCTGTGTGAGGAGGGATGTTTTTAGTCTGGTGAGATCGAGCGAGTATTTGGTCTCTTGCTTGATTTTCGAGCAAGATTCGAACGAGCAGGCCAAAATTGAAGTATTAATTTCCTTATTTTGTAGCCACGATGTTATTAACATAAAAATCAATATGCTATTATGGTGTTGGGCCTGTCAATTATTGATAAAAATGAAACTAATTTTTTTATCGTAGGCCTACTGTTTAGGCTAAGCTAGGCCTATAGGCACCGTGCGTTCGTACAAGCAGCGCTCGCAGCGGCCACTCTTTGCAATTCTAAAATGCACCGGCTCGCGCGCACTAGCTGTCATCATACGGGGTACCACGTTATTGAGGTTAATTCTCTATGCTGTAATGTTTGCTACAATTTGTCTAATATTGTAATGTTTATATGGACAACGGCAACGACAGTAGTAGTTGTATTGGTTAGACAGTCTTGTGGTCGCTACTTTTTAAAAGTAGCATGCTATCGCTAACGCTACATGCCCGAAAAAAGTAGCTTCAGCTACTTTTTCGCTACTTTTTTCTTTCAGATGTAGCGACGCTACATTCGGCGCTACTCACACGTATATTTATTATAGAGCGCTACTTTTCCGCTACATGTCCCGTTTAACCAGGGAGTCGTCGAGATCCCAAATTATCCCCCTGTTTTTTTAAAGTCTTTTTGACGTTTTTTTTCATGCCGCGAGATTTTTAACTCCATGTATATCAACTCGATCGTGATCTATCTCAAAAGCACATAGTTTCCCCCCCGGTTTCCATTGTGATAGAAGGCGTTTTTTAACGTAGGGTCTAGGTAGGCCCTAGTATAGGCCTATGATCAACTTCATATTGCATTTCTTATTCAAGAAACGTGTTTTTCGCGGAATCACTGCAGAGAATGCGACAAACAAGGTGCGGAATAGGCTTACATGGTGCCGTACAGTAGCGATATAGCCTGGAATGTACCAAGGAGGAGGGGAGGGATATATGGACACTAAATCACTTCATTTTAATATGGCAATTCAGACGATTGGCGTAATTATTTGAGCGGTTATGCTCTTAATCAATAATACGATTCTAATTATCATGGATACATATTTGTTTACGACCTGAAATAGCACTCAAGATGCCCACCACGCAATGCAATCCACTGCAATATTTTGGTAAAGTCCAGTCCTCAAAACGATGTGGACAGATCGGCGATGCGGCTCGCATCTTTCGGGACGACGCATTGAGAGAGAGAGAGAAAGAGAGAGAGATGAGCGAGCGAGAGCGAGGGGAGGGAGATGGTGGTGGAAGTGAGACGAGATTACGGGCCGGTCTACACGGCGAGCACATGACGTGGGCGCGGCGGGCGTTACAAGTTAGTTTGCAGTGCCGACTTTTGACTTTACGTGGTACTGGGAACTGCTGGCCACGGAAGTTAAAAAAGTAGCGCAAATATCACCGCTTAACGCTACAAAAATGTGAGCATGCTACCGCTAACAATATGCCCCCCTTATAAAAGTAGGCGTACTGGCTCCGCTACACGTAAAAGTAGCATGCTACATGTAGGCGCTTACTCCCCAAGACTGGTTTAGATGCATAACCTGACAAGAAATCTCAAAATAGGTAATATTATCTCCAGTTTTCCGAGCCGGCCCGTGGGAGCGATTGGAGTGATTGCAGTTTGCTAGTCATTAAAATTTCAATATTATAGAAAGTAGGCCTAGATGGGGGGCTCTTTATGACCTTGTTTACTCACAAATAATAAATGAAACTGAATGTAATTTAGGAAGAAGAAAATGCAAGGAAACTTACATGTTTATGTAAGATAATTTTGTTAGGTTGAAACTTATAGACATGGGCATACTAATACGAGACTTACCCTAGATTTCTACATTAAACATTAGTATCAGCTGTATCGTGTAGTAAAGTACGACGGAACCGACAGTGTCGATTCTGTCAATCCTCTGGCAAGTTTTTCCGGGGTTTTCCTCGGTAGGGATTGAGTCCTCTTAAACATCCCTTCACAATAATTGTCAAAACTAACATCAATAGATAAATAGCTAGACTCTTGCACCCTGACATGTTAAACACGATAAATGTATGTGTAAAAGTACGGCGAAGAACACTGTCTTAAAAACTCTTGCAGTAAAATTTGTATACAGGTATACACTTATACACGTTTCTATTGTTTTGTTTTGGCATTATTTTTCCGATGCCGGATTATTCACAATACAGAATAATATGATCTAGGTTGATTGTTTGAGATCGAACATAACTTTCAGATAGGGGATGTGTTTATTTTATGTTGAATTTGAACTATATTTGAACGAATAGAAAATGCATACAGTTTATTTTATCTTATTATTGCACGCCATTTATAGAACGTTAGATTATTTGTCAGTGAAGTATTAGAAAATCTACACTCACAATTAGATCGTAAATCATCAATGTACGGATAATACGGGTAAAAATTGGATTTGTTTGCCCAAAATAATTATTTAGATTATTTAAAAAATACAGCAAAATCCATAAACTAATAATTGTATTTATTGTTTATTATTGTCTGCCTTTTTTTTTTTTTTTTTTTCTATGAAGTATGCAAATATACTCCTCTTATTTCAATTCTATTGTATGCCGATGTCACCAATTATAATTACCTTGCAAGGACGATTCCTAAGTCGCCGTTTGCTTAGCATATTATAATTATTATATTGTTGAACATTAATTATATTTAGATGTGCAGCGGTTTTCAAAGTCGGTCGCGTCACCAAACTTGGGGACAGTGAGGATTTGCTTTTGGGACACCAAGAAAATTGGGTAATGGAAGAGTAGTAGTCAATAAAAGATAAAAATAATGTTTTCACTAGAAAAATAATAATGTAATTTGAAACTAAAGGTGGACTTTCTGCATTGTACAGTTATAAGCACAAAACTCCTGTTGTGATCTTTTTGAAGAGAAAATGAGTCATTCTTTGAAAGATATGTATGAAGGATGCACATGTGGAAAATGGGGCTCCACCATGAAAATCTCAGAACTGCAACGCCACCTTACTGGAGGTTCGTTGTGTGACTGCTAATAATAATATGCCCTTGCTGTTATTTACTATAATTCAGAAATTACGTGTTGCTGCTTTGGTCCATATTGCCGCCCCCAATTACAAGGGTGGCAGTAGAATACCATTTGGATCGTCAGGTCTAGGTTTTCAGTTGCTCAGTAGCCCCCGTACAGAGACCATTCAACTACAATGAAAAATCTGTCTGTAGTAGGCAAATATTAACGGGGTTGACATATTTTTGTAGGTGTGGTTAATAAATAGGAAATAATAGATAACAGAATTAGAAACTTGATAGAAGGAGATTTAAGAGAAAGAACAACATGGATTAGAAGAGGAAAGATCGAATGGTGGACCTGATTTTCTCACTCAAGAACAGCTAATGCGAAAAGTGCTATGACCGAGAAAAAAGGACCTATGTTTGGGCTTTTCAGATATCGAAAAGGCATTACGATAGCTCAAAAGAGAGAAGGTTTTTTTTTTTTGGGATGTATGGAAAAATATAGGCGTTAAACAAAGGAATAAAAACAAGAGTGAAAGAGATACTCGATATCTAGAAGTGAGTAAAGGACAAGAGTGGAAATTAAGGAGGGGTTTGACATTAGGAGTGGGTTAAAACAAAGGAAGTGTTACTGTCTCAACTATTGTTCATTATTGTCTGACGAACTCACCAGGAAAAGTTAGCAGAGAGAATCGGGGGTAAGTAATGTATGAAAAATAAGTTATTTGCAGACGATTCTTCTGTGTGGGAGAGGATGAAGAGGAGGTGCAATCTCACAAAGTTGATGGTGGAGTGTGGTGGCAGAGAATATGGACTGTGTTTGGAAGTGGCAAGAGTGAAACAATGCTGAGACACGAAGATTAAAGCGAGAATGTCAGGATTCACTAGGAGGACAAAATTTTGAAGCAAGTGGAAAATTTCAAGTAACGTGGGGAGTATAGTAGCATTTTTTTTGCGAAAATTTTTTGGGGGGGGGGGGTGGGGAAAAAAAAAGGATCCAACCAGAGATAGGGAAGAAGGACACAGCAAGCTGTTAGGGTTATTCCATCTATCGAGATCTCATATGGAACAGAGGGGGGTGGGGAAAGTACCAAGGAAGTGCAAGGTTACCATCTACCAGACCTACTTTGTTCCAATACTACTGACATATGCAGCAGGAGACTTTGGAATATGAAGTTTTTGAGAAGCATTGTGGGTAAGACTAGATGGGACCGATACGGAATGAGGATATCCGAGATCAAGTAGGCGTGAGGAATTTAATGGAGCGAATTGGAGAGAGAAGATTAAAGTGGTTCGGACATGTCAAAGAGAATGGAAAGATCAAGATACCGAGAAGGATGATGGAATTGGAAATTCCAGGTAGGAGACAAGGGCAGACCACGACAACAAATGGCAGAATAGTGTAGAAAAGATGTCGAAAGCGGGAGGAGAGTGGAATGTGGTGGAAGAAAGAGGAGGTGGTTGGCAGGACAGAAGAAGATGGAGAGGCCTATCTTCAATGCCGGACCCAAGCAGAGTTGTAGTGGCACAGATAATGATGATGATGGTTAGTGGAAACTTTATTAAGAAAAAAAAAAACAAAAAAAAAAAAAAAAAAAAAACAGTGTCTATTGGTACCGTCGGCCTTATAGGCCCCAAGCCTGAACAAAAATTGACATTAAAATAACGGTCCTGACGATGGTGGGGGGGGGGGGGGGTTTATTTTTTTTTTTTTTTTTATAACGAAGGAGTGTTGGGACGCGGCGATTTGAATTGATAATAATTGGGACTTTGGTGAGAAAGTTGAAGACCGCTGTTTTAGATGATTAAAAAATCTAGACTGAATCGGCAATATTTTGATCCAGCGACCTTCTGTATTGGAAGCAGGAATACAAAACACAGACCATTGAGCTACACAAAAGTGCTGCAATGCGTGAAATATAACAATACTGGTTATTGGTAATATTGACACATTTAATATTATTCCGAGAAAACACCAGTTCCATTTTCAGGGAGATTCTTCAAAATCAAGGCCATGAGCATAAAATAAATGAGTCCCCCTACCAACTTATCCCTTACTCGCATGCTGATTTTCTTAGCAGATAGTTTTTGTTATTATTATTTCTGGAAATGCTAGTTTGAAGAACATATATTTTTGATTGATGTGTTCTTACTACTTATCTATATTCTATACCTTTGCAAGGAATAAACTATTTTTATACACCTAAGATTTCTCTATATTTCGAGTAGGCCTAGATTAAACAACGTACCAGAGCAAACTATTATTTTCTTATTCAAAAGCAACAATTATCGTTTCGTTTGAAATATTTTGTGGGTAAGAGACCTTTTTTATGCTATCACTCATTCGAAGTGAGAGGTGTGTGGATATTATTATATATGAAATAGTTAGCCTGGCCTTTACTCGACGATATAGGAAATCATTTCACTGCATTAAACCCCCCCATTTTTAAAATTCGCATTGAATAATAAATTCGTACGAGCCGACGATAGATGAGTTTCCCACTGACAGAGCGCCCGCGAATCTCAGGCTTACATTCGACAATTGACGCGGCTTGGCCACGTGAGCGCTTTCACGCGAAGAGCTTCAATAGCGCGCTCAGTGGCCAAACACCTCCCCCCCCCCGGTGCCCATTGCTAAATTGCTACCACTATTTTTATAAAGTGTTCTTTCTAATGAAGTTCAAAGAACAATATATTTTAGGCCCGTAGAAGCCTTAAAAGTCATACTCTCACATTGACTTGTTGCCTACTTATGTTAAACCTAAAATTTTATTTTTTTTTTTTTTCTAGGAATTTAGAAAAAGACATGAACGAAATGGGTCAATATTTTAAACATGGTACGACCAATATTGTGGAAATGTATAGTGCGTGACGTCACCCACCCTGACGTGAAGTTGGAGGGTAAGACTCGCTACCGACGACTAGACTGAATGCGGGCCGCTCGCTGCCCGCCCATTCAATACCATCGGGCACGGGACGGGTCAGTTGAAAAGTGTGTTGTTCTATGTACACGATGTAGGATTAGCTCCCTCATTTTTTCGAGCCTTATACACAGAAAGTGAAACAGGAGGGAAAATCATAAAGAAAATAAGAAAAAAGATGCCTGGATAAAACAGTTAGTGGCAGAAAGGTGATCTTAAATAGTGTAGTTGTAATGAAATGTACATCAATGGATTACCGACACAGAGTGCTTTTTGTCACGAATAGGAAAATATCACAAATTTGCGTGCAAATTTCGTTTGTATTACTATCCATGAGGGTTCGAGCTATTATTAACATTCTTTCTCTCAACACTGTAGCAACGTTTTTTTTACTCTCCACGTGTAAAGCCCAACGAATAAAATTTTTAAAGTCGCATAGGGAGTACTGTGGATATTTTGCTAAAAGTGATCGACTTTTAAGATTTTTTTATCTTGTAAGGATTGAACAGTTTACATTTGTAACCGTTTTTAACCCACGGATTATATAAAAATCACATTTCTTTTATCATAAACCTTTTTTGATTTTTTTGTCCAATAAACCACATTTAAACACTCACCGTCAAAAAAAATTATTTAAAAACTAAAAATTTATTCGGTATGTTTGCCGTTTTTGTTTTACTCCTTATCACTAACTTAAAAAACAACCTAAACCCTAAAAAAAGAAAAAATCCACACTTCAACTAATATGTTTTTAAACTATCATGAATTATTTATAAAACTAAAATTATTCGGTATTTTTCCCGTCTCTTTGATGCACACGTTCACTAATTTTAAAAATACAAAACCTATAAGAAAAAAAAATCCACACTTAACTTATAGGTATGTTTGTTAACTGTAGTCACTGAGCCATATCCGTATTTTCACATATCCGACAAACTGTAATGCATACACTATCACTTTAATTTAAATTAGTACAAAAAACACTTTTTGAGCTGCACTGTGCTAGAACAAATCTGCAAACACCCCACCCACACGAATTTTCAACCCTTAAATACAAAATGTCAAAAAACGAGTGCCCCCTCGCCCGGCGGTTTTGTCAGCTCAGAGGCCCCCATCCCCCTGCGTCAATGCCCCCAGGCGCGCGTCAAAAAAAAACCTTTGTATAGGGTATAGGCCCACCGGTTGCCAAAATGTCCGGCTTTCTTATTTTTGTAACCTTTTGTTTTAAAAAAATATTTCCCCATTGTGTTTAATGCCTTTAAGTAAGGGTTAGCCTTGTGGGGCTAGCTAGGCCTACCCAGCCGCGTTCAGCCCCACATTGGCATTGAATTAATGCTCTAATTTGCTGTGGGCCATTACACAATAAGTAGGGTTAAAGGGCAGTAAAAACTATTTTTAAATAATTTTTTAAATTTTTCACTTGTATTTCAATTGCGTTTTAAACCTGCAAATTGTTTTAAAAACAATTTGGGAACAAAATTTTCTTCAAATAATACAGAAAGTAAAAAACTATAGGTCAGTCATCCCTCATTAAAAATTTGAGCGTTCAGGGAAACAATTTAAGCTAAACAACGTAGCCAAAAAACGTAAAAATCGAAAATTTCTTTATTATTATATATTACATTTATTTATTTATTATTTAATTTATATTTTTTTTTCGATAAGCGAATTGTAGTAAATAAATAATATCGATTTCGACCCAGGTCGAACGCTTTCCCCCGACTTTTGATTTAAACCAAAGAAGAAGAGTAAGCAGGTCTTTATCAAGTTCTTTCGAGACAGGGCGCGTGGGGTGCGCACGGGGACGGCGCTAAAGAAAGATCACAGAGCCAGTTCGCTTTACCAATCAGTGTTCACTGTCGTCGTAAAAAATGCTGAAGAGAGCTCATAATATGGAATATTACCCTGCCGCGACCGATTTTTCGTACTCTCGAACAATTCTCGATTTTTTCAAGCCCCAATTTTACAAGCAGATTTTTTTTCGACCGAATGAGAATTTGTGCACAATGCTCAAAATTTTGAGTCTCTCACAGCCCTAGTGCAAACCTAACTCGATATGACAAACGTTGTGGGGTTCCAAGTGACCCAGACTAAACCTCTGCTTGGTACAAAAATTATTTTCTAGCAGCTGGGCTATAGCAAAATAATTTTTCAGTTAAACCGGGGGAAAAATTTGTTTTTTTAAAAAATCTCAAACACCCCTTGAAGGGTTGGGTTTACACGGAATCTTAGCCTTTCTTTTTTTCCGAGTGTCCGTGGTCAGGCATTTCAAGAAATTTTTCAGCAATTTGAATTTTCCCCAAAAAAACAAGTTCCAAAAAGGGCCCCGACGGAGCGCACCATGCATGCGTTCTGGGCTCTTTTTTGGAAAGGGTTTTTCGGCCAATCAGTCATGGGGATTTTTATGTTTGACCTTAAAGCGTCAGTGAAACAGAGGAAAATGGGCGGATGGTGGAACATGTCAAACTACCCCAAATTGCCCTACCTTTTAAAAAAATAGTACAAAGGCTTGTGCCTAATTTCGATTTCCCAAATTCAGTTGAGTAGTATTATTAATTAACCTTTTTTTAAAAACTCACTTACTCTTTGAATAAAATACAGTATTCACAACATTAAAATTTTTTTATTAATCAGGAAACACTCCCGTAGGTAATTTATAAAAAGGGTAAATTTTTTGCGGGTGTTACCCTGTCTGCCATCCCAGTTTGTATATTTCCCTTTTAAAAAATATCGATTTTGGGTTGGTTATCGGCGCTCACTCGTCGTTGCGTGGGGGCCTACGGGGTTGACTTGGCGCTTTGATTTACTGTCCCAATTTATTTATTTATTTATGTAAATCAATCCAGAATAAACAACCCATCCAGCAGGATTCGATTAATATTGATCAAAAATGTAGGCCGGGCAATACAAATTTTATTATTGATTTTGTTTTATGTAGGCCTAGGCTCCAAAAGGAAAATTCGAGGACCGGCCCTTATTTCGTTTCCTTTGGTAATCGAAATTTAAAAAAGGAATTTTAATGAAAAATTTTTATTTTAGCGCTTTATTCCTCGCTCTATTTCTGCGGAGCCCCGCCAAGGGTTTTTTTCCCTCGGGACTTTTACGTGGACCCCGGGGATGACGTAGCGTATCTGCAAGCGGACCGGTTGTTTCGCCCAGTTATCTGTTCCTCACATACTTCACTCGTCAGTGGGCCTGGAGAAGCGTGGCCCTCCGTCCCTGCCGTTTTTGTTGGGCAGCCCCGCCCAAAAAGCAGTGAACTATACGTTTTTCCCTTGTCACACGGCGCTGAACTTGGTGTTTGAAATAGCGCTAAAAATGCAGAGCCGCATATGGGCCCCAAGGGGGTTTTTGAGACCTAAAAATAATGAAAAAGTCGGTTATTCGGTAAAATACGGTAACTTTAAATTTGATTTAAAAACTGTAACCTTAAATAATTCTGTTGATCAAGCAAAAATGTTTTTAGGGCTAGACTATGACATCTTCCGTACGGATATTAAAAATGTAGATACGAACATTATAATAGTGACAAAAAATTTTATTTGTGCCAAAAAAAGTTAAATGACTGATTTTACTATTATTGCTTTCGGGGTTGGGAAAGGGTCAAAAATTTAATAAAAATAAATAAATAATAAAATATACTATAAATTTTTTTACGGTTTCACCGCCCGCAACCGGCACCCCCACCAAAAAAATAATTTTTTAATACCGTTTTTCGAAAAAGATGAAATTTCGGGTACTCCACCCCCCTAAGTAGAAATGAGGGTTTCAAGTGGAAATTAGTGCTAATTTTAATTACAAGGTCGATTAGGTGAGGGGTGATGGGAGGAGGGGGGAATTTTTGGGGGGGGTGAAAAAAAGGGGGGGGAGGGGAGGTAAAAACCACTCACTATTTCAAAGAAATATTAGAATGGTGGGGGGAAGATGGGGGCAGGGCGGGAGGCAAAAGGAGACCCTAGTGTAGGTTTTTTTAATTTGTGGGTTTTATGCAGAAAAAGGAAGGATGAAGAGGGGGGGGGCCCAAGGAAAAGAGGGAAAGGATCCCTTTAAACAGGAGACTTGGGGGCAAGAGGAGAGAGCTGGAAGATGTGAAAGAGATGCGATTGAGTAGGTAAAAAGAAGTAAAAAACCTTTTTTTTGCTAAACCCAGTGCCCCGCCAAAACCCGGGAAACGGCAAGGAAAATGTGATAAATGCAGTAAATTTTTAGTGGGTTTTTTGTTTGGAGTTTAGGAAATCTTCGGTGACAAGAGCCACCGTTTATTTAGTTCCCCCCTAGTTTGAAATGTTGCGGGGAGAACAAAATGAGGGAAAATGATCAGTCTTGGGCCTTCCCCCCAAAAAAAGGGAATTTTGAAAAGTTGGAACATAACGTCTGTCAGGGGGTGGACTTGGGTTTTTTGGGATAAGAAGGACATTAGGGGGCGAAACATCATCATCGACGTTGAACCCCAGTCAAATAGGATCTTATTAGAAAATTAAAATGAGCCTAATTTAGCTTTGAAACGAACATCTAAAATTTTGCCAAAAATTTAAATATAATAAAATAAATATAAATAACCCAGGATGGGCAATAAGAAAAACAGAACGTTAAAAATTTCTTTCAAGTAAACTTTAAGAATATATTGTGTTTTCAGATTTAAAACCCAATAAAATTGTAATATTTAAGTAATTGGAACGGGGTTTTTTTTAAAAAATGGGGAAAAAATGCCATCGCTTGTTTAAAAAACATTTGGACGTTTTAGCTTCCCCCCATGATTTGGCGTTTGGTCAAGTTTCCCTGCATTTTACCAGTTCGGGTGGGGGGTTTGGGCAGATAAGATCCTGTTTTGGAACATTTGGTAGCCCTGACGAGGTTTTGTTTTGGGCTGTTGTGCCGTGAGGGAGAGGTTGGGGAAAGATGGAATCGGGGTTTTTGGAAAGTGTTTTTTAAAAAGAATAGGGGTTAAAATTTTGAAAAAAACAGTGATTAGAAACATCAGCATTGCTGGGAAAGAAAGGGTAAATTGTGCCGAAGAATATAGAAGTTATAGTGAAGCGAAAAGCCAAAAGAAAAAGCCGGGTATTTGCCCCTGTGTGCCGCTAGATAAAGTTTGAGTGAGATTTACGAAGTTTTTTGAGATTATTGAGAGCCTTTGGGAAGGTAAAGTTACGTGAATGAATTAAATACAGTGAAAAATAGTTGGGGGTGACATTCTAATTTGTTTTGAGTGGGGAAATAAAGAAATCGTGATATTAAATGGAGATATTACCCAAAGCAAGAGGCAAAAAAGAGTCGGCGTGCGAAGTTGCTTTGGGAAAGGGTTTTGGGTGAAAAGGTTATTTATCGTGCTTTTGGGCCTAGAGTTATAAATGGTGCAATGAATAGCGATTATTTTAGCTAGATAAAATAAAAAAAACCCCCATGTTTGAATCTGTGATAAATTTAAAGGAAGTTCGTGAAATTATTTGAAAGGGTTTTTTCCCCGACCGTAGATTTCGTGCCGATAAAAGTAGTGATCTGTTCGATTTAGCATTGGTTTTCCGGGACTGACGTGAGGGTCGAGGGTTTTTGTTGACTTCGTTTTGTCCCCGGGAGGGCAAGACTTTAAGTAAATTTTTAAACAAGCGCTGATATGGCGATACAAGCGGGTGATAATTGATTGAAAGAGCAATAGGGGAAAAATTTGATCGTGTAGCGGATTTTTTGATGAACTTGAAAGTGTTGTGACAGATACAAAACCAAACAAAGGGAAACCCGAGAAGGACGTGGGAATTGATAGACAATCAAATAAGTGCGAACTTCCCCCATTGGTAGGGAAAACGTGGGGCTGGGGGATATTAAACGTCAGTTTTTACTGTTTTGGGTTTTTATGCGAGTAACTTCAAAAAAAACTGCGGATTCTCAATTTGCCTTTTGGGATGTGGAGAGGGGGGTTTTGTTCTTCCCGGTTTGAGTATTGCACACATTTCTATCGCTAAATTTGTAGAAAGGTTTTTGGGTATTTCTATAAAGAAAGCTTTTTTGATAAAAAGTGATCGTAAAATTACAACAAAGAGTATTCGTTAAAATTAGCGTTCATACTGATTTAGGTAGGGTAATAGGGCTATATTGATGTTTTTTCTTTTTCCTATAAGAGGGGCTTATATTTTATAATACAGCCTAAATTGGTTTGATTAGGCTTAATTGTTGGTTTTATGAGTAGTATCATTATTAGTTTTATCACTTTTTGATAATTTTGAGTTTCAGGGGAGTGATTACTCCAAAGGTCGTTCAGATTTCTCAATTTGGGGGGGGCTTTTGTAAGTACCAAAGGTGTGTGTAAACGGCTAGGACCGTTATCAGATAGTCCCTATTCATGCTTCGGTAGGATGTATTTTTTGATAAGGATTTCCCCCCTAAGATTTTACTATTTTTTCTAAATATTTCACCTTTGGGTTTTAAGAAAGTGATCATTTAATTATGTGATTAAATCTCTTAGTTTTTGTGAGTTTTTTTTTATTGTTGATTTTTTCATACAAATTTGGGGGGATATTTGGGGGCGCGCAACGGGAAGGCTGAGTTGGCAGACTCGTCGGGAAAATGTGAGGCTTTGTTAGTCCCATAGGAGACTTTTGCTAAAGAAAACTTATTTGGCTCCCCTAAAAGGAACTAAGAGTAGACTTCCTCATTAAAAAAAAAAGGAACGAGCCTTCCTAAAAAGGAATAGGCTATTTCCTTTCAGTTCCTTTCTTTTACTGATTTGATAAAAATAAAGTTATAAAGATTTAATTTATCATCCTTTTTTTTTTAAAGTGACCCATCCCAGGCCACCGACGAGGGGGGCGCCATTTTTAAAACAAAAGATTTTTTTAAAACTGCGGGTTTATGTAAGGGATTGGAAATTTACGGGATTCCACGGCAAAGGAACTTATAAAAGGGAAAGTTACAGTATTTTGTTCCCAATTCCCTGAAATAGTAAATTTTATGTTACAATTTTGATCTAAGAAAAAGGAACGCGTTTCCAAAAAAAGTTCCCGAAAAAAGGGAAACCCTTTCCCCCACAAGACAGGAAATGAGGACAATCTATGGTTGTGAAATGCCCTGCTTAAAACTGAATTGATTTGATTTGATTGGATATTTCTTAACGTCCATATTTATGCAACTAGGCTAAAGAAGATTTGAATATAATCTCTTGTTCAAAAGAAAACCCCTTCCACCTAAACGTTTTGGGGCACTCCCATAAACCCAGAGACAACTTTTACATACACAGGGCCCCCCCACAACCTGGCCTCTTTTCAAAGGCCTGAAAATCTAGCTTCCACCCAAAACAATAACTCCCCGACAACACAAAACCTTCCCCCCTGCCTTTCCCTTTAAACATAAGTTGAGTCATATTTATGGTTAGCAACAGTTTTTACTCCGAAATGATACCCCTCCATGTAAATTTTCAGTTTTTTCATTTTATCATTAAAATGTTTAAAATTTCAGAGTTAAACCTAAAAAAAGCACTTGAATTGTTTAAATTTTTTTCTTTTTTTTAAATATTCCCCTTTGCCAAAATGATGTGATTCCTTTGATTGTGCTGTATATTAGACATGTTTTTATGTAGGCCCACATCAGTGATTCCCCAACCCGGGGTGCCCCGGGATGTGTCGTAGTGCGCCGCCCAAATATTTGCCAAATCGTAAGGAATTTTAAACCCCGTCCTGCAAAGAAGTGAATGTCTTGGACAAGCTCAAATTGTAGCTTTAAAGTTTTCAGAACTTGTTTTTGGAATCATGAAACCCCACACGATTGCAGGATCTGATTTTACCCGGGGATGACAAGAGAATTACCGAAAATATTTGTTTTTTCGTGAGTTACAAAAAAACAAACGGGTGAGGGTTGTTTGAATGGGTTTTAAAAACATTTTGAGGAAAACATGAAGGATGGGCTTTGTACTTCGATTTTTACTGACGGTGCCCCTCAATGACAGGGAAAAACAAAGGCTTCGTTTTCGTTGCCGGGGCGAAACTTTTGCAACCCCAAAATTGATCACAACACATTTTTTTTTGCATCGCAAAGCACTTGTTTTTGAAGACCATCGGGGAGAACTCAAATCAGTTCAGATCAAATTGTAAAAAAAGGTTAAAATTTCTAGGGAAGGGCCCCTTAATCCGTTTTTTTTCCCAAATGTGGAATTTATTGGGGGGGGGGATCCAAAAAAGACAGTGTGCCGCCGAATTGTTCCATTACTAACGGTGTGCCTGGCTGTAAAAAGTTGGGAAACCCCTGCCCTACATCATTTCTGTTTTCGTGCCACAACCAAACATATCATATCAATTATTGCTTTATTCAAACTTTTTTTCTTCTTTATGACTACTATTATTTTGCATCTACCACTTTAACAAAAAACCCGTATATATACTAGGAAAAAGCTAAAAGTCCCTCGCGTTGTTGAGCGAGCACCCGGGAGTGCAAAAGACGAGTAGACATTCCCCTAATGTTAATACCAAAAAGTCTTTAAGGTCTTGACCCATTTAGCTGAAAATTTTTAAAATAGGAGGAAAGGATAAAATCCACCCCCCTTTAGAGGACCTTGACATCTTTCTTTGGGAAAACTTTTTAAAATCTTTATTACTTCTAGGTGGGGAGGCATAGTGACCAGAATTCTGTGCGACTTTTTGTTTTCCATGGTAAGTGTGATTTGGCTACCTCGATTTTGTTGCCATTTAGTTTTAAAAAAAACCTTTTGATTAACAGTTTTAAAGTAACTTTTTTAACTTTTGAACATTTTTGCCACAAAACTAATGGGATTTAATCCATACGAAGCTTGCGGATGGTCCAAATTTCAAATTGTCCGACAAGCTTATTTTCGATACACGTACTGTTTCGGATCACATGTAATCCACATGCTAATAAAAACAAATCAAAAACCCCTGTTTGACCGCTACATGAGCCAAAAAAAACCGCGACTTTCCTTGCCCCTGGAACGGACTTTGTTATAATGTAATTTCCCTCTACCTATTATGGGATCAAAATAAAATTAACATATCGTGACCGGGGCGGACATTCTAAAAAGATTTAGCCACCTAATTTTGTTTGCCGTTTAGTTAAAAAAAAAACTTTTGATAGGTAACTTTAATTAAATTTTTAACTTTTTTAACGATTTTGCCCCAAAATATTTCAGCAACCCCATAGTTGGCATGTACAGTCAGGGGAAAAATAATCAAAAGGTCGAAAGATACCTCTTCACCGACATCTCGTGGTCAACTTTGGTCATTATTTATACGCCCTGTGAACGCATTGTCGAATAAATAAGAAAAAAGGCTGATAATGTCAAAGGAAAATTTCTATTCACCCGAGAAACATCAAGCCCGAAGAAAATAACAGGAACGTAAAAAGAGCTTATATCTCGATACCTTGGCCAGGCATAGCATTTAAAATATTCCTAGTTCAATTTTCCCCTTGATTTTTTTAAATTTTTTTTTTTTTTTTTTTTTTTTTTTTTTTTTTTTTTTTTTTTTTTTTTTTTTTTTTTTTTTTTTTTTTTTTTTTTTTTTTTTTTTTTTTTTTCCCTTTTTTTTTTTTTTTTTTTTTTTTTTTTTTTTTTTTTTTTAAATTTGGGGAAAATTCTAAACAAAAAACGGGGGGGGCCCTTTTGAAACCAAAAAAAAGGTGTTGGAAAGATTTTTTCGACGCTCGGCTTTTGTTGCCAATCTTAAACTCCTTTATATTTTTTTAAAATTAACTATTACTTCCTCAGTATGTTTAAGTATAAAAAAATTAAACCAAGAGAACCAAAGCCGTGGATTTTTTTTCGTCTATATCCGGTCTACTAGAAAGGGGGCCCTTCAAATTTAAAATGAGGGACATTTTACAAATTAAACAGGGGTTATTCCCAGAAACCCGAAATTAAGAAGGAAAAGGGGGGGAAAAAAAAAGGGAAAAGAAAGGCAGGCCTCTGAAAATAACAAATATAATTAAAAAAATTTTTAATGTACAATAAAGGGGGGGGAAAAAAAAAACAAAGGGGGAAAGGGGAAGAGTGGGTTTATAAAATTTAAAAGGAATTCCCGTCCTATGGGGGCCAATACAATTTTAATTAAATTACTGACCTACCAGGGGTCAAAAACCGGATTGAAAAAAGGAGAGATAGAGAGGCTTAGCCTAGGGGGGGACGAGCCAGTGTTTCAAGAGAAGTTAAAAAGTCATTAGGGGCCCTAAAAGGAGGAAAACCTGTTTGAAAAGGTTTAACTGAGAGAGCTCACTCGTCCTAGGGTGGGCGAGCCCAGCGGTTTTGCAAGCCTGCAAGTCTTTTAAATTACCGGTGCCCTACGGAGGGAAACCCAAGTTTGATATAAAAGGCCCAGCTAGATCGAGCGGCTTCACCGTCCTAGGGGGGGACAGCCGAGCCTGGTTGCAAGCACTGCAAGTCTATAGCCAGTTACCGGTGCCCCCCTAGTGTGGAACCCCCATGTTGAATTAGGCTAGTAATCTGACACCGTCCCAGGGTGGGGGCGAGCCCCCTGGTTAGCAAGCACTTCGTTAAGCCTCAGTTACCCGGGGCCCCACAGTGTAGGAACCCCATGTTTGTCATAAGGCCCAGCTAATTACGACGAGCTTCAGGCCCAGGGTGGGACAAGCCGGCCTGGTTTTGCAGGCACTGCAAATCTATAGCCGTACCCCTGCCCTCTAGTGTGGAACCAGTTCGTCATAAGGGCCAGTAGATCTGACGACGGGCCCCCTCCCAGGTGGGACGAGCCGAGCCCCGGTTAGCAACACTGCAATCCATAGTCAGTTACCGTGCCCTACTTTGTGTAGGAAAACCCCAAAGTTTGATCATAAAGGCCTAGCTAGAAACTGACGACGAGCTTTACCCCTCCTAGGGGGGGGGCGGCAAAACCCGGAGCAGCCTGCAAGTCTTAAACTCGTTACCGTGTCCTACCAGTGTCGGAACTGCGTGTTTGATCATAAGGCCTAGCTAGATCTGACGACCGTCCCAGGGTGGGGCAACCGAGCCGGTTAAAGACTGCAAGTCATAGCTCAGTTTTCGGTCCCACTGTGAAACCAGTTGTCAAAGGCCTACCTTTTTAATCGGCCCCGCTAACTTATTCCGTGTTAAAAAAATTTTTTCAGGGTTTCCATAGGCCCACGTCAACTGTGTTACAAGTTTTTAACGAACCCTCCTACAAACCTTTCAATAGAATTTACTCAGTATGCACTTCAAACGTGATCATCCCAAGGGCACGATAAAGTGTTAAAAAATTTTTTTCATATTTAAAATTTTTCAAAAGGTTCTAAAAAACAAAGGACCACAAGTTAAAGAAAAACGGAAACAAACTCCCCTGTCTTCCGTTGCAAATTCAGTTACCCGGGGCCCCGGGCACGGGAAAGGAAAATACTTTTTAAAGATTTTCAAAAGGGGTTTTTAAGGACAGTTTTTTTTGCATATGGTTTTGCTTTTAGGTTTTGAGCCAAATGGTTTTTACAAATATTTTTGTAAGATAACTATTTTTAAAAAGTAATTTTTTTTTTTTAAAAAAAAAAATTTTGAAAAAAAAATATATATCTATAAAATGTAAATGGGAGCCCACATAGGCCTAAATTTCAAAAAATTCAAATACTGCTTTTGTGGATCCTAATTATTGTTTTTACTTCACTATTAAGTTCTTTTATAGGGCCCACAATCTTTTGGGTGCTCAAAAAAGGTTTTTCTGGGTGGTCAATGGAACAAGTTTATACGAAATCAATCACCACAAGTGATCGGGACGAACTCTAGCTTGCGGAGGCCCGGGGGAAAACAGCGAGACACTCTTGGGGGCGGTGTACATATGGGACTGGAAAGAAGAAAATTTAAGTTAACGTTTAGCATAGGTCTACTATCAGTTACAAGGACTTTGAGCAATGTTTCACCTTAAAAAACCCTTTAAATTTTTACATAAAGGTTTTCCCATTAGGGTAATTTTAAATTTTCTTTTGGGCCCCAGGGCCCACTTTTCAAAAATAAAAAAACAATCACTATACAATGAAAAAGTGTAAAGACGACTGAAACAACTCACCACAAGTGATCGGGGCAAACTCTAGTCTTGCGGAGGCCCCGGGAAAAAACAGCGAGACATCTTGGGGGCGGTGTACGTACGGCAGTGGAAAAAAATTTGGACAAGATTTAGATAGGCTCATCTTCTTACACGGACTTTTTGCCTGTTACATTACCATTAAAAAACCCCAAATTCTAAGTTTCCCCCCTTAAGGTAATTTTAATATGATCTTTTGGCCCTACTGCTCAAAAAAACCACTATAAATGGAAAAAAGTTTTTTTACTGAAAACAACTCACCAAAAGTGTCGGCATGGGCTCTAGTCTTGCGGAGGCCCGAGAAGAAACGAGAACTTTGGGGCGGGACTACGGCAGCTGGAAAGAAAAAATTAAAATTAAACAAAGTTTTAGCATAGGTCGCTATAATGTTACAGTGGGGGAAATTTAGATGTTACACCTTAAAAAAAACCCATAATCATATGGTTTTTAATTTTTAAAATTTTCTTTAGGCCCTATTTCTCTAAAAAGCTTCACTAACAATGGAAAAGTTTTTACTGAAATCAACTCACCACAAGTGATCGACCGGACTTTTTTCTTGCGGAGGCCCCGGGGAAGACAGCGAGACACTCTTGGGGGCGGGGCTACGTACGGCGGGAAAGAAGAAAATTTAAATTAAAAATTCTAAGGTAGCCTACTTTTTAAATTTAAGGTGAAGTATGTTTAGGCTGTGTTAAATGGTTACAAAAAAGGTAAACTATTTAAAAATTGTTCAAACACAATACAATGTAAACGAATAGATCTTGTAGTTTGAGCCAACTTGGAAACAATGTTTGTTTTCAATCCCATTGAAAATTTGCAAGACTGACTGAAGATTTGGTGGAAAATGATTTTTTTAGGTTAAGCCTACCCCAAAGGGCCTTTACAGTTACCAAACTTGCGGAAGTTTGCTTTAAAATAACTCAAGTTCAGGCAAACAAAAGCAGGGGGGTACAGGTGCTACGCTAAAACTTTTTGAAGTTAACAAACAAAAACTTTAAGTTTACTTTCAGCAAAGTTTTAATTTCTAATTTTTATACCCAAGTAAAAAAAATAAAAAGGCAACACTATTAAAATGCCACCCAAATGTTTTTGAAAAAAACAAAAGAAGCGTAGGTAAGGACGGGAATAAAAACTGTCAGGAAAAATGAAGGTAGAATTCCAAAAGTTTCATATAAAATTTAAAAATCAAATAAAAATAAATTAAGAATAAAAAAGAGATAAAATAAAACACGAATTGCGTTTATGCTTAGGTTTGTTCAAGTGTTTGTTTAATTTTAAAATATTATGAAGTATTAATTTAAAAGTTTCTTCCCTAATTACAGTATCATAAGAATGTGAAAGAATTCACTCACCATAGAAGTGGATCGCTGGTATCGCTGACGTAGAAGTCTCCGGTGTCGGCTTCTAAGCCCCTGTCTCCTAAGCCCCTGGACCTTTTTTTGGCTTCTAAGCCCCTGTGACCGGACGGTGTGCTACACTTGCGAAGCGGGCTAAGAAACAAACGGTCCGGCTTTAGAAGACTAAAAGTCTTCTTAGGCCCTGTCTCCTAACGCCCGCACGATGTTTTTGTTCGAGTCGCACCAGTTTTGCAAAGCGGTGTACTTTGCTCGGGTGAACCATAAATTCCCAATGTTGGTGGTGGGTGTGGGGTGGGGGGGATAAGAATAAATCATGACTTCAAAGCGAAAGTTAGCAATATCTCGATTGATTGGATATTGCTTAACGTCTCATTTGACTCGAAAAATGTTGCAATTAAATCATTATCATTGCAAAAGCACTGTTTAATATGCATTGATTTTATTGTCACAATTATTCATAGTTGAATGTTGATAAAGAATTGGTTTTGGGAGAACTAACACCATAGTTTTCATTACTTAACAGTAACTGTTGTAGCTGCGTAGGTAGACCCCAAATACACATAAAGTATAAATCCTTTACTTGCATACTTAATATAATATAACTGCATAATATGCGATATGGGAACCTGCTCATCTTAAACATAAATATTGTGTCGTTTAAATTATGCTGCACTCAATGTCGTCTAAGATGTAATAATACTATAACTACAATTCGAAATTAAAAAGTCCGCCCAAACGGGATTCGAACCCCGGGTCTCCCACGCTCCAGGTGAACGTCGAACTACTAACCATCAGGCATCAGGACGGGTAAATTTTACTATGAATTGTAGTTGCATTATACATCTAAAGGGCATGGTAAGACGCTCACCTGGAATGTGGGAGACCTGTGGTTTGAATCCCGTTGGGGCGAATTTTTTAATTTCTTAATTGTAGTAAACTAGGAAGCTTCGCAAACGCTTTTCAGGCGCGTTGTAGATGAGCGTAATTTTTTTAAACGAAAAAAGCGTATAATTACGATTTTCATAAAAAATTATATTTCGATACGCTCAAATTTCACACAAATATATTAATTCATAAAATTAAGGTCTGTATAAAAATCGTTACAATTGATAAAGCATGTAGACGTTATTCGAAGAAATGTAAAATAAAAATATAATAAAACGTAAAATTGCGATTTCCATGAAAGTTATTTTTGAATTGCGCTCAAATTTCACACGATATATTTATTCATAAAATTAAGTTTCGATGAAAAAATCATACAATCGGATAAAGCATGTAGGTGTTATATAATTCAAAGATTGTTAAAAAAAATCGTAAAATAAGATTTTCATGAAAATTATTTTTCGATTGCGCTCAAATTTCACACGAATATTAAATTCATAAAATTAGGTTCTGTGAAAAATCATTACAATCGGATGAAGAATGTAGGTGTAATAGTTCGAAGAATTTTTAAAAAATCGAAAAATCGTAAAATTGCGATTTTTATGAGAAATAATTTTTCGATTGCGCTCCAAAGGCCTCCAGAAAATTTCATTGCAATTAGAGTATTGGTTTAGCCGGAATCGTGTTAACAAACACCAAAAATACAAAAAAAAAGGGAAAAACGGATTTGTTTCTCCAGTGTAGTGAAATGAAATCTTCGCTTCGCTCGCTACGCTCATCCAATAATAAAAACTAGGAAAACGCCGAAAGTCGTTGTTGGATGAGCGTAATTGGTGCATTGAGCCGCCTTGTCTTATGTTAATTAAACGAATTTAAAAAAACTAAAAATTGTAATTTTTTGTCAGAAATAATTCTTCGATTAACCTCAATTTCGGCATGAATCTATTGATTAATAAAATGAAGGTTGTAGGTGGTAGAAAAGAAAGTGAACGTCTAAATTAATAAAAAACATCGAAAAATTGCAATTTTTATGGGAAATAATCTTGGATTGTGCTTAAATTTGACACATGTTTAGAGTTCCATATAAGAAAGGTCCCATACAAATTTCATTACGATCGGATTATGCATGTAGGTGTTTAAGAGCGAAGAATTATTTAAAAAAATCGAAAAAAAATCGTAAAATTGCGATTTTCATGAGAAATAATTTTTCGATTGCGCTCAAAAACGTGGCAGTTTTAAGTTCAGAGATTTCGAAGGCCTCCAGAAAATTTCATCGCAATTGGAGTAGCGGTTTAGCCGGAATCGTGTTAACAAACACACAAAAATACAAACAGAAAAAAAAGAAAAAAGAAAAACATTCCGGATTTTTTTTCCCAGTGTAGTAAAATGGAATCTTCGCTTCGCTCGCTGCGCTCGCTACTCTCATCAATTACACCTACAAGAGTGTTTTCCGACTAACCAAATCGAGAAATATAATAATAAATTATTATTATTTCTAGGAAGCTTCGCAAACGCTTTTTCAGGCGCGTTGTTGGATGAGCGTAATTGGTGCATTGAGCTGCCATGTGTTATATTTTCTGTTGTTCTGTGATAAAATTATTACTAAGTTGAAGATTTTTTTAAATTAAATTAAATTAAATAAAAAATTAACTTAAATTTTAAATTTGTTTCATTAATCGTGATTTAAAAAAAAAAAAAAATCGTTTAATTGCGATTTCCATACGAAATAATTATTCGATTGCGCTCAAATTTAACAAGAAAATTATAAATTCATAAAATTAAGTTTCTCAGAAAAAGCATTACAATAGAATAAAGCTTGTAGGTGTTATAAGTCAAGAATTGTTTAAAAAAAAAAAGAAAAAACCCGTAAAATTTCGATTTTCATGAGAAATAATTTTTGATTTCGCTCAAAAACGTGGCAATTCTAAGTTCAGAAATTTCGAAGGCCTCCAGAAAATTTCATCGCAATTGGAATATTGGTTTAGCCGGAATCGTGTTAACAAACACACAAAAATACAAACAGAAAAAAAAGAAAAAAAACATTCCGGATTTTTTTCTCCAGTGTAGTGAAATGGAATCTTCGCTTCGCTCGCTATGCTCATCCAATTATTATACATTATAAATTATTTTTTATGAAGTGCGTTTAACTAGGAAAACGCTTAAGTCCCGCCGCGTTGTTGGATGAGTGTAATTGGTGCATTGAGCTGGCATGTGTTAAGCGGATTTTCTGTTGTTCTGTGAAAAAATCATTTCTAAGTTGAAGATTTTTTTAAAAATTAATTTAAATTAAATAAAAAATAAACTTTAGTTTTTAATTTTTTAATTAATCGTAATTTAAAAAAATCAAAAAAATCGTAATATTGCAATTATCATGAGAAATAATTTTTTGATTGCGCTCAAATTTCACACGAATATATTAATTTATAAAATAAAGGTTCTGTGAAAAAACCATTACAATCGGATAAAGCATGTATGTGTTATAAGTCGAAGAATTTTAAGGAAAAACGAAAAAAATCGTAAAATTGCGATTTTCTTGAGAAATAATTTTTGATTTCGCTCAAAAACGTGGCAGTTCTAAGTTCAGAGATTTCAAAGGCCTTCAGAAAATTGTATCGCAATTTGGAGTATCATTTAGCCGGAATCGCATCGCATTGGAGTATCATTTTAGCCGGAATCGTGTTAACGAACACACAAAAATACAAACAGAAAAAATTAAAAAGAAAAACATTCCGATTTTTTTCTACAGTGTAGTAGAATGGAATCTTCGCTTTGCTCGCTACGGTCATCAAATAGGTTGATTATTTTGGAGTAGACATCCACTGTTGGCCAGTGGGTGTGGGTTACAGGAGTGCTCTCTGAATTTTTCAAGAGTTTTTATTTTTTCAAGGCCAATTAATCGTTGAAACGAAATCTATTTCATACTTTTGATTCGTGTAAGGAATTGAAAATATAATTTCATCCACACTTTCATTTATTTGTTTGTTCCGGAATAATTTTTTTGACTTTTCCAAAAAAAGAGTAAAATGACCCCAAATTTGCCCGTTTTGGTTAAAACTTATACATCTAGGGGGTATCTGACAGTCGTTGGTCTTCTAAGAGTTCACGAACGAACGAAGAATGAACGATTCTTCTTTTGGCCCTGCTACAAGTGTACATCAAGTCCATACTTTATACTTTTCGACTGTAACAACTTTGTGTGACAACCATCATAACAGATTAGAACGTGCCATTTTCTTTTTAATTGGTTTTGCTTCTTTTTTCTTCTTCGTTTTTTGATGTGATGCTAATTTTAGAGAGGGCGATCATTACGTCTGCATATCGGAGTCGTTTATTGAACATCGAGTTGAACATAGATTCGTTAATTGATGCAAACTGAAAACGCAAGTGTCAGACATAGACTTTTGGAAATAAATTTTAGTAATAATATAGTTTTTTTCTCTATACACGAGTATCAATAAACTCATATTTTGGCCCCTGAACTCAGCTTGACCAGTGACCCCCCCAGACGGGGGGCCACCAAGTCTTGCGGGGGCGGCTTTGATTACCGCTACGCCACTGTTGAAACCTTAATAACGGATAATTAATAGTTTTTAATACATATATTAATTAATAATGGATAGGCCTAAATGGGCATCCTACCATAGCAGATTTTTCAAGATTTATCGCGAATCAGGCAGAAAATGCTAGCACATTTTGGTGTATATGGCCTTTTTGACGGATTCAAAACACTTTTTTTTATTAATTTTCTAGAATCGAGAAAATAATATTGAAAAGTGCTACGATAGGTGCCTTTTTATTTCATTCTATCTAATTTTGTGAAGCCTCATATTCATACATAAAATATGACTATGACAAAAATAATATATCAATGAATTACATAAAAAATAAATTAAATTCCAAACGCTTCGGAAAACTATTTTTTTTTATTTTCATAGCATAGGTATTTTAAATAAAGTTAATTGATTTTTGTTAAATACGCATCTTTTAAAATGGAAACCTAGTTTTCGGTAACACAGGGAATAAAAATGCTCTCTTTATGTAATTCAGTGTGATATTTTCTTTAAGCTAGTTAAGGCTATTGTATCGTCCTCTAAACTATATTTTAAAATTAAAGGAAGATGACGGCAATCTTATCTAAATGAGTGAGGGTCTTGAAGATAACAAAAACATATATTTTGTATTTTTTGGGGCGGGACGATACGTACCTGTAACCATAATATGCGAATTTTGGGACAAAAGTGGGAACACTGGGCTAGGTGTTAATTTTGAGAGACGATTTTTTTAAATATTGTTACTTCACATCATTGCCTTCCACCTCCTTATAAGGAAAAACAATTTTTGAAATATCGTTCGATATACGATTTTGTTGTCAGGGTACAAATAAAAGTTTTGTACCTGCGGACGAAAAAAATAGAACATTGAACGATATTTCACAAAATTGTTTTTCCTTATAAGGAGGTGGAAGGCAATGATTTTTAGAAACAATATAAAAAAATCGTCGCTCTAAATTAAGTATAACACCTAGCTCAGTGTTCCAACTTTTGTCCAAAAATTTGCATATAATGACTGACAGACGTAACATCCTGCCCAAAATATTACAAAATATATTTTTCCTTTATGTTTTAGACCCTCACTCATCTAGATAAGATTGCAGTCATCTTCCTTTGATTTTTAAATATAGTTTAGAGGACGATGCAACAGCCTTAAATAATAATCTAATGGCATAATTATTTTTTGGGTTTATCAGTGCATTTTTATTATTTCAACCAACGTTTCCAGTTTAATTTTAAAGAGAAATTTAAAATTATCACAGAAAAATCAAGCAAAATCAACAAATTAAATCAAAGCAAGTACTGCCACTGGCAACAAGCTTTAGGTATACATTCTCACACATTAGTCAAAAGAGTTATAATTTAACTAAAATGTAGTAGAGGTATCCTTAATTAAATCAACATGAATCAATATGTCTACAACAATCTATAATTAAACGAGGGAGTGAAGCGACTGAGTGTCTCCATTCAACTCAAACCCGGCGCTCATTCTGTGAGTCTGTGTGCGTGCGTGTGTGTACGTCGAAAATCAGCCTAATCGCTGAACAGATTGAGCTGAAATTTTAGACAGGCATCCGGTGCAAGTTTACTGAGAACTGTTAACAAAATCAGCTAGGTTCGTTGCGATTTAAACCTACAATAAGTAACAAATTAAAAAATAGGCTGCTAATGTGTAGGACCTATTTTCAAAACAATTGTTGTTTTTGAAAAAATATTTTTGGTTTGTTATTTGCCCGGCCGTGAAAAATGCAGTGTCCAAGGAGTATCGAATCTTGCACGATCAAGGTACCCCCACATTCCGCTCGGATATTGAGCAAACCTTGCAATCTTAACACGTTTTTTTTTTACTGGCTATGTTTTCCATAGTATTGTCACAGATGATGGACTATACACTGCGTTATATGCATTTCAAAACATGTTTAATAATTTTTAAAATACAATCCAGAAATAACAAAATCTTTCCCGACCAGGGGATTGGACCTAGGTATCCCAGTCCAACACATTTCGGGTATAAGGGCGTCTTAGCCAAAAACTAGACTAAAAAACGCCAAAGTCGTTGTTAGACGAGTGGAGCGAGGTCATATGTTTAGTACCCGGGAACATTTGCATTTAAGTTTGATAACTATATTGATATAAATAATACGCTTTGTTGGTATAAGGGCGCGTCAACTGTAAGACCATATATGATGATAGGCTATGTTTATATTGAAAGTAAAGGTGAAATTGAAAGTAGACCTACGAAAGCATACGACAAGTTTTAAAGTATAGACCTATCTAAAATATTACAATCGTATTTATATTAAAAATATATTTTGACATTTATTTATTCCTCATAAAATAAGCTTCATGCTCAATTTGATATTAGGTAGTCTGGGTGATTTTAAATTAATTAATTTTTAATTTTTATTAATAATAAAGTCAGAGAAGCTCACCTTGGAGCCATCGAATTTTGAACTTCTCGTACCCGAAATAGTAATAGTGCCAATTTCCACGTTAGTTTCACTTTTTGCACTAAATTTGCCATTAGGCATAGGCCCTTTACTCCACTATTTTTGTATTCTTTTTCTACGCCTTATAATATTCTTAATATTCTACTCAAATTGTAAACTTTCAAACCCCGAAATATAGACGAAATAATATGTATCGCGGATCACTTCTCTGTGTCTTATATTTTAATTTCACGCTCGTCGTTTCGATCAACTGTGTGTATAATCATATTCGATTGCCTCAAGCGAAAACGACAGAAGTGTAAATGATCAGAAAAAATACAATTTCGTTTCTACTAATAAATTAATACAACTAAGGAACCCCGAAATACTAATTCACTATGCTTAATCTTGCTGTTCTTACAGGACCACTAGTATTATTACTAGACCGCATTATTATTTCGATGCAATTCAGTGTAAACGTTCTTCCACTGTGGCTTAACATAAGACAAAATTTACATATTCGCATATATATTTTTTACAACCAAGGAGAGACGTCTCATGAACACTCGTTTTGTACTTCTTCCAAAAATTCGTATTCAAAAAATAAATAATGCGAACTTTTAGGTAATTTTTGTTAATTTACCCTGTTTTCACAAGTTTCCATTTACACAAAAAAACTAGTGCACGTTTTGTCCTTTTTAGGCTATTTTACGCTGTAAACGACGAATGCACGTGAGATCAAATTACATAGTCTTATAACATTTATGCTTCCGGTCCTGTGGGTTCTAAGTTTTAAAACTAGGAAGCTTCGCAAACGCTTTTCTTAGTCGCGTTGATGGATGAGCTTTTTAATTATAAAATGTTAATATTAATTTAAAATAATAAAAACATATTAACACGGCCCATACAAAGCAATCATTAGGTCTGTTGGATCTTTGATTGTTTATAACAAGGCTGTGGGTGAGGTATAAAATCTCATGTGAAGTTTTCATACAAGGCTGTGAGAAAGATCTAAAATGTATATTTTCGTGCTATTTGGCCGGATTCTGACCAAACGGGTGGGGCTACAACGTTTATATTTCACATGCACATTAAGGTAATGGTGATGTATTGACATTTGAAAGAAAAAGTTGAAAAAGTTAGCCAGAATCTATAGAAATAAAGGTTTTAATATTTAACACACCAAAAAAACTCAAATTAAAACCATTATTTCTATAAATTCTGGCTAACTTTTTCAACTTTTTCTTTCAAATGTCAATACATCACCATGACCTTAATGTGCATGTGATTAATTGATTGATTGGATATTGCTTTACGTCTCATATTTATGCAACTTGGCTAATCGAGACGAAGGGAGGGACGTAAGGGATGACGCGGGGGGACATAGGGTGGACAGGCCTGTGCTGGTCAGAACCAGCCAAAAGCATATGGGGAGGGCAGGGGTTCCCCCACGTCGTGGTCGTCTCCGTCTGTGTCATCATCCGTCCGTGTTGTCTTTGTCGTCGCCGTCGGGGAGGTAGTCAAAGGGAAGGGGTTCCCCGACGACGACGCAGAACTCGCTATTAGTTTCAGGGAGTGAAACTCCCCTATTCACGGGCCAAACCGGGGAGAAGGTGTCGAGTTGGAATTTGAAGGCCATGTGCATGTGAAATATGAACGTTGTATCCCCACCCGTTTGGTCAGAATCTGCCCAAATGTCACGAAAAATATCGCCCTAAAAACCGACAAAATCGTAAAATTGCGATTTTCATGAGAAATATTTCTTCGATTGTACCCAAAATTCGTTGCAAGTCTAAGTTCAGAGATTTCGAAGGTCCCCTCAAATTTTCATAAAGATCGCATATGCGTTTCCCCGGTAGAGAGCGAACAAACAGACAGAAAAAAAAAAAAAAAAAAAAAAAAACACCCGAGCTAAATTTTTTGGGGGGGTCAGTGAAATTGAAGTCTTCGTTTCGCTCATCCAAAAATCGATGATAATAAACACTTAAAAATTTGTTATCATTTTTTATCTGAAAGGGCTCAGGGGAACGAAAAAGGTTTTTCGTACGGGCTTGGGAACGGGCCAAAGAACTTTTAGTCTTCTAAAGCCGGCCCGGGTTTGTCTTCTTAGCCCCGCTTCGAAACGTGTAGCACAACCTCTGCACGGGGGTTTAGAACCCAAAAAAAAGGTCCCGGGGGCTTAGAAGGGGGCTTAAAATACCGCCCCGGTCTCGAGGTCTGGGAGACTTTCCCACTCGCTTCGATCTTGGGAGAGAAGCAGTCCGGTATGCTGCGTACACTGCACCTCCCGGGAATGAGAGATATCCAAGTGTTACACTATTATCATAGGGTCAACTTATCTGAATCTAATAACAACCGGACATTTTTCCTGCTTGGTGATTGACCGATAAAGCTTCTTTTAGCAAACTTTAAAACTAGTAAAACGTGACGGCGGCCGCTCGACACAAAACTACATCCCTAAAAAATATCTATTTTAGAGCTATGAAAAATAGCATTATATTCTAAAATTTTAGCATTAATTTTTCCAATTTAGCATTTTGTAGCATTGATTTTCTTGTATTTTTAATGGCAATAAATTCAATTTGGTTTATAGGGACATTTCCCAATTCAATGTAGGCCTAGTCACTTTAAACGTTAAATACAATGCTAAACCAATTTTTATTGGTAAGGTAAACTTGTTTTCAGTAAATTTAGCATTTTTAGTGTTTTTAAGAATTTATACTCACTGTTTTACATCTAACCAAACCTAAATTTTTTCATGCCTCTAGCATGTTTTTGTACAGTGGAGTAGCATAAATTTCCCAAAGGGCCTGGTGCAAGGCTCTCGAGGGGTACTTGCAGTGGCCCCCCAAAGGGCCCCGGACACACTCCCCCCCCTATTCCTGTTCGTACCTAAAAGGCCAATTTGGGAATAAATTCACTCCCCAAAAGCACTTGGATCTGACAACTCTTGAAAAACCTGCCGTGCCGGCGTGAAGTCTTGAGCCGAGCCCACTCGTCGACCCCGACTGGAGAATTCAAAGTGACCCGAGAGACGACCTTCCTTCTTACCACGAGGGAGCTAGCGCTGGGCGGGGTATCGACTGTCAACATAGACATGAATCAAATTAAAAGGGGGAGGGGGGGGGGCGTGGAAAAATTTGGAAAATCCAAATGTTCAAATTTAAATTAAACACCAACCGTGCCCTTGGTTTGGTGGGCCTACATATAATTTTTAAATCTGCTTTACATGCATGAGTACAACATGACATCTTGTACGTGAATGAAAGTTCAAGACTAAGAAAAAATCTAGCTGATCCTCTAGCCTTTTGCTAAAATTAAACCCAAAACCTTCTGCAATAAAAGCAAAACCCCCTTTAAGAATCAAATTAGTAAAAAGGCCAAAAGCATAATAAAAAAAAGATTCTGTTTTTCTTTCATTCAAAAATAAGCCTGGGATATAAGACTAAGATAGGCCAAATTATATAGGCCTATAGATGGGTAAAAAAAGGGAAAATGATTTATCTCGTTATTTTTTAAAGTAAAATCCCCAAAGTTAAAATACTTGTAATTCTCACTCACCTAGTCGCCTGTCAACGGTTGTGACTTACGCGCCGAACAGCTGATGACCTTGCCATTTCACAATTTTGTGACGTCAAGGGGCAAACAGCTCGAGTGATGACTGGCAAGGCGGGGTGGTGACGCCCCATGCGGATAAGACTCCCTGCGGCTGTAGAGGCCACAACTTTCCCCCTGGAAGATAAATAGACACTTATGAACAGGAACGGATTTACCCTAGCCTAGCTAGTAAATGTAACGAGGACTATCGACATGGAAACCCTTAGAAAAAAACCAGATTTTTTAAATCTCATTTACAATATTTACAGACACATGTCTGCCCTGCCGCGGGAAAAAATGGGGCGTGCCTAAAGGGTAAATGTGTGGAGTCGTCTAGGTGATGATAAACCCCACGGAACAGAGCAACAATATCGAAGGAAAACGGCAAATGAAATGCTCTATAGAGTGGGTGAATATGAAAAATCACACCACAGAGACAACGTGCCACTCATATGAAGTAGGGCTGGCTTAATTTAAAGTCGGGGCCAAAATGAAGTGTGGACGCAATTTAGCCGCGATTTTATGGAAAAAAAGAGTGGAAAATGCAATATATTAAAGAAAACGGCAGGAAATAAAAACTCTTGTGTGGGTGATAAAGAAAAGACGTTGGAATGCCTATCCTCTCTTTACAAAAAAATGGAGCTATGAATGAAGCTATCAAATTATAATGAAAAATTAAATCACTAAGCTTTAATGAAAATACGAAAAAAGGAAACTAAATTAAAGAAAAGCAGCAAAGAAATGAAAACTTTGGGGGGGATGGTTTAGCCCTCCCGGGCCCGGCAACTCTGTGGGAAATTTTTCTCGACTTCGGACCAAGGGCCGCCACTTCGTTCCAAAAAAAAGGGGGTTACCTAGGGGTCAGGTAAGGAACGAGAAGTTCTACAAACAAAACCCTCAGATAACTAAATCAATTGATTTTTTTACAAGTACCCGAGCGACAATAAAAACAATAGTCTAAACCGTTCTGTTGGTTGCTAAATATTCAGAAAAAAAGAAGATGGGCGCTCATAATCGCAAACCCCGGATGTGTCTCCATCGCAAGGTAACTGACAAAAACCTTGTCTGGGGATTGTACACAAAATTAACAATGACCTTAAACTAGAAAAAGCTTTTCCTTTTCAAAAAATTATCAATTTGGATACTAGGAAAAAAGCCCAAGTCATTGTTAGACGGTGCCCTGTGTTGATTCCCCTATCATTCCCTTACCTCACCCACTGGTTGGATCCACATGGTCTTCCTCCCTAGGCTAAGTGGGGCATTATACCTTACAGTTGACACGCCCTTATAGATTAGTTAAAAAGCAATGCCCGGGACTCACACATGACTTGCTCACTCTCTTACAACAACTTTCGGCGTTTTCCTAGCTTATCGGTTTAAAGGGACCTTTTAACCCGGAAAGTGGAGACCCCGGTTCAAACACCATGTGGGGAGTTTTTTTTAATTTTTGGATTATTTTTTATTTGCGGAAAAATTAAAAAACGGTTTTTAAAAGCACGTGTACGTGGAAACATGCCAGTACAAAATACAAATAGCCTAAAGATTTCAAAGGTTTCTAAGAGTGAATTTTGGGGAACCTTTAGCGGGCAAAATTCGATACCATCGTCACCTTCTGCCTTTAAAAATAATCCGGGTACAATTTTTATTTTCATGAACAAAACATTTTCGTGAATTAAATCCTAGCCTACACTGCCCTTTGCAGCTTATTTCCGTCTATTTTTTTGGCCGTAGGTCTATGGCATTGAAAAAAACAAAAATTCTCGCGAGTGCCTTTTCCCTAACCTGCGTCGATACGACTTCTTCGCTACGCTCACTCGTCTAATTATGACATTCCGCATCATTGTTAAAAAAGAATAAGTAATAACTTCCCCCAAAAGGCCCCTTCCCAACACCAAAAGGTCGTACTTAACGTTCCCCGCGGTGCTTTCCCTGAAAATGTGTAAAAAAAGTGAAAAAAATGGAAACCAAAAAACAATTCAGGGAAACCAGCGTTAAACATTGTCAAAGTTTCAAAAATGTTTTTTTAAATTTTATGTTTAATATGTTTCACCTACTAAACCACAAAAAATCAAAGTTTTCCAATTATTAAACCCCCAAAACGTCAATTGTGCGCGATAAAGTATTATTCCTAGGCTAGGGAACTATCTTGTTTGTCCCCCTGTCCCGAAATACAGATTGATTGGGTATTGCTTAACTCTCTATTTAAATGCACTTTAGCTATCAAAACGATGAGTGGTATACTAGGGTGAATATGAACGAAGGGGGGAGGGGGAAACCCGGTACGCATTAGCCTACTCCTTTCGAAAAGTACCCAAAGGGGGCCAAGGCTTTTAAAGCCCTCCGAAGGACGGTTTTAACTTTACAGTCATATAGGTTCCCCCACTAAACCGGACTGCCCAGCAGACTCGAGGAGAACGAAGCCGTTACATAGCTTTCGAACCCTCTATCCTCTAACCCCGCCGCATATACGTGATTTTCAGGAAAAATAGTACCCACCTACCCATGACCCCCGCCAATTTTTGCTTAAAATTTGGTGTTCCAAGTGGGAACCGGTTAAAAGAGCTTTTTTTACACCGCTGGCCCCAGAGTCGGGGGGTGATTGACATAATAACTAAAAAAAGATAGCCGTGTTTTCACCAGAATGAAACGAATTGTTCACAAACCACAATTTGATCTACATCGCAATAATATTTTGGTCAAATCTGTTTTACTAAAAAGGGTCAGCTCTGCGACACAAGGGTAGGGCCCCAAAATACCGTAAAATAGGTAAAAACCCCGTTGGGGCTAAGTACACAGTGTCGAAAACCCCCCGGGAACACTTTTTTTTCACGAAAATAAATTTCTGATCACAAAGACCCCCGGAAGGCTAACCTGGCTCGACATATGTTAAAATTTTTGGGGGTGAACTGTCTCGCCCCCCGGCCCCAAATGAACCCTTGCTTGTTGCGTCCGTAGCCCTACATTAAGTTAAGTTCACGCCAAGTCAGCAAACTCAGGGCTTCCACTGCATGTCTTACCTAAATATAGTTGTATTAGTCTCCTAAAATCTTCAAAATAGTCTCCAAATGTCCCTTTAAAACCCAAAAAAATCGCATTTATCCCAAAACAGTTGCAAATAGTAGTCTTTAAAAAAATAACTCACCTGAAAAGTGCGAAAAGTTACAATTGAAATTCTCTTTTTTACTATGTCTAATGTCTAAGGGGGAAAAAAACGCATGAACTATCTTTCCCATATCATTTGCTTTTGGGTTTTTTAAAACTTTTTAATTATAAACATTGAAAAAAAAAATGGCGCTAAAATAAAAAAAGAAAATGAATCTTTTGTACTCAATTACTTCAAATCATGAATAAAAATCCCAAAAACAATAAATTTATTAAAAGGAAAAAAATTAAAAGGGAAAGTTTAAACCCGCGCGTAAATTCTCCGAAAATAGTTTTAAACCCCAAAAACGGGAAAATATTAGAATTTTTGGGCATTTCCCTATAAAAGGGCCCTGTGGCCTGATATATGTTATGCCGAGTTAATGAAAGGGTGATATAAAAACCAAATTTTGTGTTTTTCGCGTTTCCAAAAATTCTTAAAAAAACGTCACTTAAAGTTAGGGATGACACCGGTTCCCCAAAAAGTTGAATGTAATTGTCCCCCAAGAATCTTTTCGAATCGTTCACAAAAAAAAATAAATATTTGTCGCCCCGTTTTTTTGGTGGCTATTTCCGCAGAATTTGTGATACCGCCGTTATTTTGGGGTCTATTTCGTGAAGCCCGGACCCCACGGTACCTGTTTTCTTTTACTGACCGCCACTGCCGTGTAATATTCGGTCTGGCCCCGGCACCTCCACCAAAACTTGTCCGGCACCCCCCAAAAATGCCCTTTTTTTTGCACACTAAAAGGTTTCAATTTCGTGAGTTAATTCGCGTTTAACCCATTTGATAAATTTTGTTGTTATTTGCGCTTAGGCCTACCGAGGAATTCGCTTTTTCAAAATGTTTTTTTTCCATCTCTAAATATTAATTCTCGATAATATTACATTTTGGAAATTCAATGGACATTAAAAAAAAACGCAAAATTCGATATCCCATTTTTCTCTCCTCTATTAGTGATGTAAAGGCGAAAAGTTTGCAATGAAAAGTTTGCAACTTTTAAATTTCAGAAAACTTTTCGCCAAGTTTGGGAAAAAGTTTCAAATTTTTGAAAGTTGGAAAATAATTATTTTTTACGATCTAGGTTTTGGGGAAAAACAAACCGGGAATAGCTTTAATCCCCAAGTAATACGATCTAAAATATTAGTCCTCCTACCATTTATAAATACAAATTTTCGAGTTTTGAAATGTCCTACTATAAAATAAACTATTCTGATTAATTAAATAATTGTATTGGTTTGTATACGTTACTGTCGGGCTACCAAATTTTAAACATTGTACTTGTAGGCCTAGCTTTAAAAAAAAGTAGATATTGGCTCTTTTGTATACGGCCTCTTTTTCAAAACAAAATTTCCCTACAAAGTAATTTTTCAAAAATAAACTCGTAATTTTGTAATACACAAATGAATTCCTGCAATTTTTTCCTTGTCAAACAACTATGCTATTTTTATATAAATCGTATTTCTCCTGATTTAGAGGTAAAGGGGCCCAAAAACTTATAACCTATGCCCATGGGAGGCCCTGGCCTATCAATCATCTGTCAAAATTTAAGTTGAAAAGATGGTGAAAGCGACTAAAAAAGAAATTTTTTCCAGCTTGAAATTTTCAGCAAATTTTCACAAATTTTTCTTTTTTTATAAAAATTTTTTTCACTACCTCTATGCAAAAACACTGCCCAAAGTAAATATCCATTTTCTCAATTTGCCGAAAAAAGTCGCCTAAAATCGCATTTTTTTCTAATATTGCCAAAAAAATCCCAAAAAAGGGCCTTGCTAAAAAAATTTGCAAAATATTTTGCATAGTCCCTCAGTGGGGCCCGCAAAAATATTCCCGTGGGCTCCCTTGAAAACCCTGTTGGGCTTCCACCTTACCCTTCAGAGTCTACTTTAGGCCCCTATTACAAAAACACAAGAAAACAGGCACAAAATGGTGGCCACCTTACCTACAAAGACTTAGTAGGCCTACCTATATCACGCACGTTCAAAGCGCTTCGAATGAAAACCTTGTTTAGACTGTTATAAAAAGCCTAAGCCTACCCCTTTAATTTGCCTCAAAACGCTCCCGATCAAATCACTTTCAGAAGCGACTTTGGGGGGAACCAGACTGCTTGGCCTATGTGAAAAACACTTCAAAGTGAGTGACTTTGTAAGCAAGCGCATCTACTGCCTGTCTATTCCCGTGGCGAGGTACTCCCAAGTCACCGCCTCTAAAATCTGCCTTGGCATCGCTTGGAAGAAAGTCTTCGTAGTGCGTGATATATGGGCGATCCAAATCGAATCTTGAAGACGATTTCAACAAAGCCGCTTTGCAGGCGAGATAGGGTGGCTATCGTAGGCCTAGTCAATAACAATTAATTTTTAACTCAAAATTCCCTACACCCGGGAATTAGATTATTTTTAATTAAAATCTAAAATGCGGGTGGGTCTTGCACCCAAAACCCCGGGCCTACTGGCCTGCACTAGGTCGGGTTACGGGACGTTTGGGAGCGGGAGGCCCACCTCATGGTCAAGTAAGTAGGGCCTAGGCCCCATTTGTTCGTTTGTCTACCTCCCCCCAAATGGCAGACCTCCACCTTTAGGCCTTCTTCATCCTGTGAAAAATGCCCCAAAGCACTGCCTTTCTAGGCCTAGTAGGCCTAGGCTACCTTGAATAAAGGGTCACTGAAGAGTAAATGATCAGCGTTCGTTCATCCTGCTGAGACAAGGCTGACCGGGAGACGGTACCCGTACCTAGATAAATTTTGAATAGGCCCCCAGGCCCAAGGGTTCCCCAAAGGACAAAAAGGCTGTTGTACCCCCAAATAGGTTACAGAACTCTCCTTGGAATTAGCCGTTTACGGTTTTTCCGAGAAGAAGATGAAAAATTTCTTACCCTATTCCCGTGTGTGTAAATTTAAAGTTCCCCTTAAAATTTATTTTCAGGGACGATTATGGTTTTTTTAATTTTTTAAAAAAATGTTTTTCACTTTTCCAGTGGAAATTGAGCCCTCATTTTTGCGCCCATGCTCCACGCCAGTTATTTGGAAAACGTAATCTCCCTGACACGTCTCTACCGCTGCGTACGCAGCGTAAAAAAATATTTTTTTTTCAAAAACGCGACGTTAAAAGGGTAAAAAGGTATTTTTGTTTAAAAACGCGTTAAAGGTTTTAAAAAAGGGATTTTTTTTTAAAATGCGACGTTAAAAAGGTTTTTAAGGTTTGTTTTTTTCAAAATCGGATGTGAAAAAACCCAAATTAATTTTTTTCGTGAAAACGGGGTGCTCTATTACCTATGTCGTCTCGTTGTTCCGTTTTAGTTACACCTTTAAAAGCGCTATTTTTTTAAAAAAAATACCTTTTTTAAAACCCTTTTAAAGTCGCTATTTTAAACAAAAAAACCTTTTTTAACCTTTAACCCTTTGCTATTTTAAAAAAAAAACTTTCTTATTTTGGGGGGGGGTACGCAGCGGAAGAGACGTAGGGGGAAAAA
>JAMZAV010012728.1:0-11604 GCA_024449915.1 Sweltsa coloradensis | reverse complement strand
GTTCGAATCCCGCGTACGTCATGGATACTTCATCCTCATTTCTCACCTCACATAGAACAGCACAGCAGACTGAATCCCTGGTCCCGGCAGGCAATCAAGGCGAGAAGCCGGGTTATACTCTGCGATCGCCTCTAACATCGGCCAGGATAGCTGGTGGTGATTGCTACCCACTCACTGCACCGTGAAGCTCGACCACCGTACAGTTATTACTACTATTATTATTCCATCTTCATATCACATTAGCTTTTTACTTTCCAAGAACACGAGGAACGGACAGGCCGACAAGACACTACAATCCACAGAGTATACCTCTTGCTATTTAGGAATCGTACAGCGATCATATTATTATTTAGAAGAGTTAGGCCTACATAATCAAATAAATAATTCAAATTTTATTGTATGCAGCTACATCTACTCATACAGTGGCTCTACAATCACATGTATGAATGATTAATTTCGAATGAATATGTAAAATAGATTTAACAATAGCCAACTAGTAAGACGTTACTGTCATAGTGCAAGTGCATGTCTTCTTGTTCGTACGATTGGCTCCATGTTGTAATCGAACACAGTGACTGCATCAGGCCCCGTGTCTTGTTGTTGTACGATTGGCTCCGTGTTGTAATCGAACACAGTGACTGCACCAGGCCCCGTGTCTCCCGGTGTGTCTTGTTGTTCGTGAGGTTGCTCCGTGTTGTAATCGAACACAGTGACTGCACCAGGTACCGTGTGTCTTGTTGTTCGTGAGGTTGCTAACTCCATGTTGTAATCGAACACAGTGGACTGCACCAGGCCCCGTGTCTTGTTGTTCGTGAGGTTGCTAATGCTCCATGTTGTAATCGAACACAGTGACTGCACCAGGCCCCGTGTCTCCCAGCAACACGAGGTGACGGTGATAAGACCGTGTTAACACATCACAATCAGCTGTTTCTACCTCACGGCGTCGTCACGTAGTCTTTGTTCTCACGTGATAAGAAGTCGCGGCTTCTGTCTCGGCCGGCGAGGACTTGTCACCTGACACACTAGAAGAAGGCAGGGGTGCAGGGGAAGAGAGAACTGCGGTACCGATAGAGGTGGGTCATTCGGGAGGTCCATCGTGGATGGAAACTTCTTATAGGTTGTTCTTAGCCATAAGATGATTCCTGGGATAGAGAGTGGACCCTCGCTCGACCCTCGCTCTTCCAAAGTCTACATCACATACACATACCTAGCTGAAGATAAAGAGGGGTGAGATAAGTTGCGAGTCCCAATCGGGGTTGATGTCTGATCTTTACACCACCTTACATGTAATACAATAGAGACACGCAGGGATATTGCCGGGGTAGGGGACATGAACATGGTTAGCTTGGTTGTGTTGAACTTATGTTGGTAACGGGCACTTGACAACTGATGACATATCAGTTCTGCCTTCCAGGCCTCGTACTGTACCCTGGAGGATTCAGACTGTAGCCTAGGTTCTATACCCCGGCCTGGATCGGACGGTTGCCAAGGACGCAGGGGAGACCAGTCCATTCCAGCGGCGTCGGATCCGGGGGGGCAGGGTGGTAGCTTGCCCCCCTGAGCTTACGGAGAGGGGGGGCGAAAGTATATTCTGCACCCCCCCCCTAGAAAAATGATTAATTAACCAAAATAAGTGCGTTTTTCGTTGTGATTCATCTATTATCATTTCTTTTTTTTGTTCAGCAAAGCCCTTCACTACTTCTAAAAAACATAAAAACCACATCAAAAATACGAATTTTTCCAAAAAATTGCCTGCGGCGCTATTGTGGGGGACACACTCCATTGCGTTGTTCGTCCAAGCCCTCCCCCCGAAATATATTTCAGTATACGCCACTGACTCAAGGACATTAGTTGAATATTATGTAACCATATGTAACTATGTATGGAAGCATGTACTTTTCCTGGTAAAGTTCGCCCCCCCCTGGAAAAATAGACTTCCGACGCGCCTGGTCCACTCTGCCAAACACTGGTCATTGCCTTCGTCCCATCAGCGAAAACGAAACGTGATGAACCAACCTTTTTATTTCCCGAACCCATCATTAAACATTGTTGGCTTGTAATTACAGCAAACCTGAGCAAAAAAACAACCGTTAACGATCGCTTTTTTTACCCCGTGTCAGCAATCAGCATGCTGCGTGCGCATAGCAGAAGATGCATTGTAGGGACACGAGGATCGAGTTTCTGCAGGTCATTACTTCTGTGTGTTTTATTTAGTGAGATATTATATAATAGCAACAATCAAAGTTATCGGCAACACTTCTGGCTATGCAGAGACGCGGCATTGGCGAATTATTGACTCAAATTCCATCAAGGAAACAATTACGAAAAGTAAGATCAGCAATTTATTTAGGAATAACGAGTAACTTTCACTAAAAGAGTTTTTACCGCTAAAATAATATATATATGTTACTAGAGGCGAACTATTACAGGTAACCTTTCCACTTTCAACCAAGTCGTGAGTTACTGACCGCTGATCGGGACTATAGCAACGACGTCGGTGATGGAAGCTGGTTCTATCGGAAACCCAGGAACAAAACTATAATATGTAAATAATCCACGTTAAAGTAACCATTTTCTGCAAAGAAGTTGACTGATCTTTGTGTAGCTATAGGTGTAGCTGCCTCTATGGAAAACTAGTGCATGGTGGTGGGGAAACGTTATACCAAATCAAAATGGGTTAGGCTGTGAATAAAAACTTTGTGTTAGTATTTGCAGCAACAAATTGTACGCACACCCAAAGATTAGTATGACTAATCTTTGCGCACACCAAGTTTATAAACAGAATTCGTCCCTACAAAGTGCTTGTCATGTAGTGTCTTACTCTGGCGCATGTGAAAGTGACTGAATGTATTGAATGAGGCAGCAACATGCTACACTGAGGGTTATATAAGCCTCGAACCCAGGCCCCCGGGCTGTTGTAACTTGTATCATCATCTACACAGCTTTCTTCATGACTGGCTGTACTAGAATGTAATTGTTGTCCGAGATAAGCCTCGAACCCAGCTGCCTTGACCAGCAGACAGAGTGGGCTGGCATTACACAACAGAGACACCCTTCTCTATGGTGACACCTGATAGGGTAATGGACCAGTTCTGCTGCTGTTGCAACTTGCCACCTTTATAAAAACTAATTCAAATGGCTACTCGAACTTTGAAATCATGATCACTTCAAAACGTGTTTGAGGAAGAGATTTGAGGAGAGGAAAAGAGTCTTGGAAGTTGTTCTTTAAAATGACCTATTCACTACGTAAACATTACCCAAGAGTACATAATGTAATAATAAACGGGGGGGGGAGCCTACTCTACAGGAAGCCAGCAGGGCCAGAAGGAGGGTTGTGATGACCACAAGACGTAATTTTTGGGGGAGGGGGGGGGGGGTGCAACGTGCACCCCCCCTCACCTTAACCCAACATCAGCTAATAACTAAGATTCAAATACAACACAGACGTGTAGAGCTTAGTTCGTAGTATGGATGTATTCACTCTTGCTTTCCGTTTTTCAAACACTAAGTACACATCAAAATAATACATCCAAATTACAATTTCACTGTCTTTATGCCATTGAATATAGCACCTCAGGTTTAGCAATAGCTCGTATCGTTTGTACCGGTGATATGAAATAGCGATTTGTTTGATGCAGTAATGTGCTGGCTCGCCAAAATGAAGTCGTCGATTATTTTTACTGCTTGTGCAAAAATACGAATTGGTTGTGCAAAATTGTGACAACTGTTTTGACTTGAACATCCATTTTGGTCGTACTAGCTTTAAACTTGGCTCGTCAAAATGAAGTTTGTCGTAACTTTTTTTGTGTTGCTTGTGCAAAAATCGAAATCAGTTGTGCAAAATTCCCAGGGAAAAGATCAGTCGTTTTTTCATTGGTGGTTGAACCAAGTTAATTGACCTAAATAATTGTTGTGTTACAGCGGATAAATATATTATATAACATTTTATGTTGACAAGCATACTGGCCTCAAAAATAATGCCACTGTGTGTTTTTTTATTATTTTAACAGCATGCCACATATATTCAACACACGTCTCTGGCATGGCTAATAAGGAATGTTTGGGAGTCGAAGATTTAACAGTGTACGATGCTTTCTAAGATAGTGCTGTGAACTATTCGGTACTTTAAGTTTCAAAGAATCCTAGAAACTGAAACTCCCATCCTAATCAGCCGACACAATACGAAATACTAATCACGCCATCAACATTATAATAATTCCGAACCCTATCTAGAGTGGATGAAAGTCGTGGGAGTTTTCCCTAAAGCTGGAGACTTTCGCTGCTGCTGCATGCAGCGCCGCCACCTGGCTTAACGGTAATCCTCGAAACTAACACTCGGCCGTTAGTTGACTCCGTTAGGTTAGTTGTCCGGGGACATCTTCGGCTTCTCTGACAGTTTACACGTCCTTGTAGTCTCCTCATTGACAGACTAGCGGGACTAGAGCGCATTCTGGGGCGACACCCCAGTCCCAGAGTGCCCCAGGCGAGATCTGGGGCAGGGGTGATGTGGCTGGGTCCTTGTTTTATAGTTTGGTAAATTTCAATATTCAACGTCACTTTCAATATACACAACAACAATTTTCTACAAGAGGGTAGGCTTTATATTGGACTTAACACTTTTAAAATCAATTTTTTGCGGAATCGAATTCCTGGCCACGATTCGGCGAGAATTTTCAACAGAAGTGAAAATTTCTGAAACTCCCGAAAGTAATTCGAGTTTATCTGAACCTCACGTCTAACCCAACGTTCCCGACAAACTCGCCCCAAGGTGGGGTCCCGACAAAACGCAAAGGTTAATTCCCAATTTCACACCCCTGTCCCGGCCGTACCTTTTATCCTATCGTATCCAAATATGTTTTATTTATTCTTGTTGCCCCAACAGCTGTTTAGGATTTTAATTTCAGCTCATTCGGTCCACACCCAACCGACCAACATTCAGATTATAAATAAATAAATAAATAAATTGTATTTAGAGTTTATCACTCAGTTATAGGCATATAACTGATTTTCAGTGGGGGACAGTAAACCAAAGCGACCAAGCCAACCCTGTAGGCTCCGACGCAATTATTATCTCCAGCAAATAGGGTATTTTCGCTTTCGTGGTTGCCGAGAACAACACGAAGCAACTTATTTTAAGTATTTGGGGCCTTGTGACATAATAATATGGGGGACAAGAACAATATTCCGACGATTGAGTAAAATTCCCCGCACTTCATGAACAGAGTGGTGTAAGTTGGGTAGCAACTAGCAAGTGTTGAGCAGTCCGACCATGTGTTAGGGTACGGTATGTCCAAGGAAGGAAATAAAATATACAAATGTGCTTCACATTAGTAGAGACTTTACCGCACTGAAATGAATCTTGTAGTTTCTGGATTGGTTCCCATGTAATTTGATTGAACGAGTGGAGTGGCGAGCAACGCAACAGCGAAAGCGTTTCAACGAAATGTTTTACTCTCAAGTGAAGTTAAGACAAAACTATTCTCTTATACACAGCCAGTAAGAAAGTATAAATAATAACTAAATGCTATGATATTAGTAGCGAATGTAGTTTCGATTCTTTGAAAATGATTGTCCGCAGTTGAGTTCCCTTGTAATTCTGCTCTGCCGACACAATGAGGTGGGACGAGCGCGGAGCGTGAAATAGCGGCCTGCAATTATTATAGGTAGGTACGCTCATCACTCAAGGGAAACATTGAAGCAAAGCCAAACAACTGACGATTGAGCTTTCTCGGGAATGCATATGAAAATGTAGACTCAAAAGTATAATGTGATCAGAGAATTTTTAAATCTATCGCACAACAATAATTAATTATGTAATTGCTATCTTAAAAATTACTACATTTTTTCTTTTTCTTTTTATGAACTACAAAGCTGACGGTTACAATAATGTATTACAAATTTTCGTCTTAAAAAGTCGAGTTACTCAACCAAATGAATGTGTGTACTATATAGATTCATGCATTTGTATAGTATTAGTATTAGTAGTTTTAGGGCGCTTTAACAGCTAAGATTATTCGCGCCTCCAAGATAAAACAATGAGTTACCACCATGTATTCATCTTTTCAATGGGAGGGACGTAAGTTGAGACGCGGGGGGACAAGGGGTGGACAGGCCTGTGCTGGTCAGAACCAGCCACAAGCGTATGGGGAGGGCAGGGGTCCCCCAGTCGTGGTCGTCTCCGTCTGTGTCATCATCCGTAATCAAATTTGTCTCGGTACATAAGGTACATACAAACGCAAGAACTTGTCGTACAGTTGGGTGAGGTAAACCCTGTGGATTTGACTTTCCTTCTAAATAGTAAATATAATATTACCAAGGGTCTAGCCGGAAAGCTTGTGTTCCACGCGCATCGGAGCGTCATCCGGTCCAGCGCCTCCCAGATCCGCGTCTCACCGAGTCTCTAGGAGGCAGTGACCTTCGACCTCTCGGAGCCCTTGGCACATTTCCCGGCCCCTCCCACCTGTTGGCTGGTTGCTAACTCGCTAATTACCGTGCATGCAATCACCATGCAATCACACGCGGCGTTTCTTCTCTGTAGCATGCAGTGTGTGTGGGGACGCACGCGTTCATATACGTACAACATACACCTAGACATTGCAGACGACGTGGTGCATACATACATTCGTATTCAGTGTCACCCCAAAGTCACAGTACTGATTTTCAGTGGGGGACATTCAATTTAAAGCAGACCAAGTCAACCCTGTGGGCGCCGACACCATCGACGAGTGACACGGTCCAAACAAGTTGGTCTGGACAGTGGACGGCTTGTGCCACCCTTTTGGTTTCATTAGTTTTCAGGGCGCGGCAACCGTTAGGTCATAATGCGCCACTCCAGCCTAGGGGATGTGGGGAGGAAGGGGTCGCGTCGCGGTCGTCATCGTCTTTGTCATTGCGTCGTCGTCGGGGAGGTCGTCAAGGGAAGGAGTTGTCCCCGACTTAGATTGCCAGAGCTCGCATCTAGTTTATAATACTACCCTTCTTTACTAGCTGATGTTTGCGAGGTGGACTTTCTCTCTTGAATCGCCTGTTACGATTAGCATAGCCATGCTCTGGGCCAGTTCTACCCCGGGCCCAGGCGTCTACGGTGCGGGCTAGAGGTTCTTCTAGTATGCCTGGAAGGTGGGAAGCTACACAGGCTCCGCGCGTTCCCAGCGTTTCTCTCTCCGCCATTCTCCGTGTGGGATAAAACTACGCGCAGAGATAGAGAACTTTCATTTTTTGCTCGAGTTTTGTGTTTGAGTAATATTATTTCTAATTACAAGTGGTTATTGTGACAATCTCGCTCGCGATGTAATAATAATTAGTGTTGTGTTGTGAGCCTAAGATCAAGGTTGATACTCCCATCACTCTCCCTCTCTCTCTTGTATGAGAAAATAGATTGAAATAACTGATACATTTAAAAAATGAAAGTAAATTAGTTTATCTCACCCACCACCCCATGCAGTTGCTCAGTCTGTCACCCGCGCCTCCGTCCGGTGCGCCTGCAGACTGGCAGTCCACTAGCCCGCAGTATCACGCACAACCCCTTAGGGTGGTACTTCAACAATCTGTCACCGCGCCACCGTCCGGTGCGCCTGCAGAAGGACATTCTACTAGCCCGCACAACCCCTTATAGTACTTCAACCAACGCCTGTCACCGCGCCACCGTCCGGTGCGCCTGCAGACTGGCGGTCTACAGCCCGCAGTGCACGTTCTCAACCCTCGCCAGATGAGCGCGAGACTTGAATAGTTCGTCATTTGCGTTATCAATAAAATGAGTTGTTGAAATGATAATTGATATCGGAGTAGTTGGGAAAAGGAATAGGATTCTTTCCTAGTGTCCTTCCGTACATTGGATAAAGACAAAATAAAAAATAAATAATTATATGAACGGCCAGTCACCCACCCTGTCTAAAATATAAGATGGTGATTCTAGTAGTATTGTGCTAGCAGGGTACTTATTCTATATTAGATGATGATTGTGTGACGAGACGTGTATCACCCTGGGTATTCGTTCCAAGAACCGAGGATGAGTTTCGCGTGGCCAAGCCCATGAATGCAACGATGCCATCTTTGTAAAAGTAAAACTTGATCATAGAGTGTGGGTGTGTTGCGGTATGTGATTGCATGCTTGTGTATTAGTTATACATCTCATAGCTTGCATCTGTGTGGGTGGGTGGGGAGTATTGCAACACGTGAACATGCAAGGTGTCTACCTGCACATACGGTTGCTAGCGTAAGCAATAAACATTTCCATGACATTTCAATCGTTGTCAAGTGCGCGCCATTAAGTCGAAAGTACCTCAAATTGTTCGGGATATACGCACTGTAAGAGTTTGACTGATGGTGTCTTAAAAGATAATTAGATTTACAGTAATTATGGCGATTGAGAGATACGCACAACTAATTGACAACAGTCAACACACACGTGGTGCGCCCACGATGATGAAAACTTTTAATTGTCCATTATCCGTCCCAATCTCACTTCTCAACACGGTTATCTTCACTACTGACACTCAGGATGTCAGGTCAGGTTGACATCTAACTCACAGATTTCGGTAGTAATTTATTAACCGCACAACGCACAGGCTACAACTCCTCGCTCAACGCTCTAGTTTGTGTGGTAGAGCTACAGTGCAGACCTCACAGCGGCAACTCACCAGTCAGAAGTAGCAAGTGCCCCTGTTCACGTCCGGAAGCAGGTAAAAAACAACGAGAAGAAATCGAGGCCACTGCTAATGTAGATGTTCAGCTTGCGACAGAGATTTTCTACATTTTTTTCTAAATTCCAATTTTTAGGAAACAAAGTTGTTCTTGTTCTTCCTTGTAGCGAGGAAGTCGGAGCCTGATAAGACAGGTTGTTTCACCTTGTAGGGCAGTCGGCGGGCAAGAGGACTCACAGGGCTCGGGTGGACATCCCTCGCTCGGGAAAGTTCGGCTCCTTCTAGAGGTTCACATCTCGACGTACAGTGGTCCTGTTTTTCGGGGGCGAACATTTTTGTAACCTCCTAAGGTCAATGGTCAGCACAACTATAGTAAAAGGGGTATATGAGTCGAGTCAGTGGTGTCATTTCCTGGGTAAAGTACACTATTGGGACAATAAGGGGTTTAGGGGGGGGGGGTAGCCCCCAGTTGATGCGGGTTCGGGGCGTATACAGCCCCGTAAATTGTTTCGATCCTAAATGTGTGATTGGTGTATTTTGACGATTTTTTTTACAAAATTCTAAAAAAGATGAATGAAAAATTGCAAAATAAGAAAAATATATCAACATTTAAGTTATATACCTACTATCTCAACAAATACCTCATGTCAAATAAAAATTGTGTCCCCCTCGCCCCCTTCTGACCAAATTTGAGGAGGGGGCGGTCGCCCCCCTCGGCCCCCCGTAGTTACGCCACTGCCGATGTACGTAGCACTCAAACTTTACTCAGTAGGGAGCGAAGCACCACATTCTGTCGCCGAACGCGACCTCCGACTGACTGCGATCTTCTGTTGACTCTACCCTCAAACAAGGTGATACAGAATGGTCTTGGTGACCCTTGGAGTCAGGGGGACTGCGCTAGCCTCTTTTGTGAACTCGGCACCTCCACCAGCAGATTTACATGCGGAATAGTATTTGATTTGTATAATATGTTCTTCGACAATGATGATGAAGTATCTTCGCTCCGTATCGGGTCCTCCCTCCCGTACCACTGTCGTCGATGTCGTACTCTAGACTTTACTGATCTGATCTGGGGCCGCTGAGACCTTAGAACATCGAGGTCAATCTAGACGAGGTCTACTCCTCATCAGATTCCACGAGACAATCTGCCTCGTCCATCATGATCTGACGGTGCCTACTGTATCATGTGTTCGATCTCTTCTCTTATCGCCGCCCTATGTTACATGTATGTAATGTAGCCGTGGTTGTTGATGGTGCAATCCACCCATGTTGTGCGCATTCTCCTTCTGAACCTGCAAGATGGTACCAGAGAGCTGTTGCTTATTGAGCTAATCGACAGACAGGGGCCAGCTCGCGAGTGACGCGTGATACTATGATGCGGTGGGTCATGGGTCCGAATCCCGCCAATAACCATTTTGACTGACATTTTCCCCGAAGTTGTCTTCAGTTCACAACCCTTGAACATTTCCTTCGCAAATCGCAATTACCAAGTCACTAATAACCAGGTTAGGCCAAGTCACTAACATCGCGAGTAATGTTTGTAAGGCAGTTATCCTTACCAAAGTTTGGGGGGGGGGGGGTCGTAGCATGTAGTTGATGAGTTACTGCAGAAACCCAGAACTGAACAATTTGAAGGTGGCCACTTCTCCTCGTCCGAGGCAGGCTACGTGCCACCTCCAGGCTACGTGCCACCTCCAGGCTACTGCCACCTCCAGGCTACTGCCACCTCCAGGCTACTGCCACCTCCAGGCTACGTGCCACCTCCAGGCTACGTGCCACCTCCAGGCTACGTGCCACCTCCAGGCTACGTGCCACCTCCAGGCCACCACACCCAGTGTCAGGCGGACGTTGTGTTTGAGCCTCGCTCAGCAGATCAGATCACCGGAAACTACAGCGAGGTTGCCACGGGGCGGCCAAGCGAGGCGCTCGTGACGTCACCAGCAGATGGACAAACAGCAGATTCGGTTCAAATGAAAGTCATTTGTTTGCTCTCGGTTCCGATCGCGCGTTCAGCATCGAGGCATCGAGACCGCAGCCATAGACTCGATCTGTTACACTCTCCGGGGACATAAGAGACCGAGACCGCAGCCATAGACTCGATCTGTTCCACTCTATTAGCGTCAGGATATCATATAGTGCCCCTGTCTGGGTCCGGGAGAGTTTGGCCTCTGTCGATCGTAAGAAGTACCCCAGTCGCAACATTGTCGTGGTTTGACCTGCTAATGAGGGAGTGGGTTGGTTGCTCCCCGTCCGTAGCAAGAGGCGACCACCACTGGACGTCGGAGGGTGTTTTCTTGTCCAAGGAGGACTGACGTGAGTGAGTGCGCGTGCATTGACGCCGGGGCGAGTGAGTGCGCGTGCACCGACGCCGGACACGCGTCCCGAGGAAGGCGGGACCTACCGGAAGAACATGTGGACTATGGGGGTTGTCTAGCTATGGTCTAGCTCAGCTCGCGGTCCTGCATTGAGACAGCGTCGCTAGACCAACAGCCGGGAAGTGAAATAGCTACGTTTTACCGGTTTACGTTTCACACGTCGTCCCCGTGAGAAGCGCGTCCTTCATCCGACAACATGCGATGCTCGGCACAGCACATTCATCCTGCAGTACGCAGAGGTGACAGCGTTTCTCTTTCTATCTCCAGTCCAAGTGCCTGCAAGTAACTTGACCGTTGATTGACACGGGTGTGCACCTGTCTCATGCGAGGATCGAACCCACGTCCAGCCCGTCAGCTGCTCGGGTTAGCTTCTCAAGCTGGGTGTCGATGTGTATATAACGAGTTACATAACAAACTGTGGTAACGTTTCCTGCAAAGTCTTCTTGTCTGGTCACTCATCCGAGCCAACCGAGCTGGGCTAAACCTGGTGTCGGGTTCATAACGCCCATGAACCCTGAAGCATTTCAGACGAAAACTGTTTTACATTGAAGTAACATTTTTAAAATCGCCCTTTTTAAAAAGACATG
>JAMZAV010012727.1:0-17361 GCA_024449915.1 Sweltsa coloradensis | reverse complement strand
AAAAAAACCATCCTTTTTTTTTTGTGTTTTTACCTTTGAATTACTTTTAAGGGATTAAAAAACCCCATTTTTTTTTGGGAAAGGGAAAGGGGAAGCTGCGCTTTAAAATGTTATGGGCTTATATACAAGGTCTGTTTAGCATTGTTTATCCTCGTTTGGGTTACTAGAGGGTTTTAAATGTGGGTGATTTAAATTTCCTGCAAAACTACAATTACATCCCTTACTTTCTCAATTCAGGAAATTTTGACTAAGTAATTCTAAAAATTTATAACTTTCCATGGTAGCTTTTATTTATTTATTTATTTTTTTTTTAAAACGTCATCCTATTCATTTTAAAAAACTGATTTAAAAGGGAGGACAACTAGAAAATCAAAATTCATAGATGAGAACAACAATGAACTACTTTAAGTAAATATTTAAAATAGTAAATTACAAAATGCATTAAAACTCAACAAATTTGTAACAAAAAAAAAGGTTTTAAAATGCAATTTTTAAATAAATCGAATATTAAAAAGGGGGTGGGGAATTAAAAGAAAAAAAAAAAAAAAAAAAGAAAACAAAAAAAAAAGAAAAAAGGAAAAGGAAAAAAAAAAGAAAAAAAAAAAAAGAAAAAAGAAAAAAAAAAAGAAAAAAAATTAAAAAAAAACGAAAAGAAAAACTGATTTATTAGACATCCCACTCAAACGAATATAGTTTTGCCAAAATCAGGAACACAAATCGGGATAACCAATCTTTCGCGGAAAAACCACCGAACGCGATCTTCATTCTTGTGTTCAACCATCTTCTTGTTTTAAAATCTTGATAAAAAATTTAGTAAAAAAGATTTTGACTTTAATATAAATTTATCAGAATATAATTTTTAAAATTTTAAAGTAAAAAACTGATCCGAAATGATCAGGACACCAACCAATTTGCAAGTTCACAGTGGGGGGGCAACCAGAAATCTAGGCGAAAAATATCAATTAAAAATACTTGAATACATCAAAATAAAAGAAATAAAAAAAAACAAAGGGAAAAAGCAAAATCAAATAAGAACATATGAATAAAAATTAAACATTACAAAAACACAGTGACAATGCCCACAAATAAATAGTAAAATCAATTCTTCTTTTTTCTTCGATTCTTTCTTGCTTCTTTTTTTACTTTTAAATTGTACTTTTTCCTAGCTCAGTAACTGGCTTCTAATATCAAAAAAATTAAATTTCCAAAGGATACTCCTCTGTACAAAAAATGCTTTTTTAATGTTTCGAATTTAATTTAGGAACTTTCAAAGTTCATTAAAAGAATTTCTATCAGATAAACAAATTAAAAAATATTGGGAAAAATCCTAAATACATACCTTTAAATACTTTGTATTATTTCCCAATACCTATATTTCATTCTTTCCTCAATCGTGAAGAATCAGTTGTAAATCTTGGCTTATAGGAATTAAATAAAACAGATGGTCAATTCTTTTCTAAATAAAAACTATTCGGTAAAAGGGTCTTACCCCCAAAACCCACTAAACAATAATCAATAATAAGTGAATATAAAATCCAAGTAACTTTAACATTCTCTGTTACAAACCTTTTTTTTCTTTCTATTTATATTCCCTATTGCTGATAAACTTTATTACATCATATTCAATTTTTCTTAAAATTTAATTACAATCTAAAAAAACTCCAAGATTTTTAAAAATTCATATACTCTAGAAATTAGCTTACCTTTAAAATTTCAACGCAAATGAATTCTTCATGCTTCTTCATTAGCCTTATAAAAATAAAAAATTTTTTTACTAAAATTAAATTAAAATTCCTGAGTTTTAAACCAATCATCCCCCTCTTTAAAACTTCTTGAAACTCTTTACGATCTCTTAAACATCCCACCTTCAAAATAAAGCCCAAAGTCATCAGCATAAAAAATTAATTGATTCCTCCCATTATAGTAGATATATCATCTATGTAAAAATAAAAAAAAGGGTCCAAATATTGTCCTTGTGGTACCCAAAAAATATATTGAAACTTTTGAACTATTTTTTGCAAGATTGAAAAACATTTTTCTTTTTAAAAAGAAATCCCTATATTATAAAAAATAAGGACTTTTTGTTTCCGGGTTTTTAGTTTTTTTAAAAAGGGGTAAAAAGGTACAAATCAAATGCTTTCCTAAGATCAACAAAAACAGCTCCAACCTTACCTTTTCCGCTTGTCAACCCCTTTAAAAAAAATCTGTAAATGCTAGAAGGGCATTTTGCTTTGATTACCTTTCAAAAACCATGTTGGTTTTCATTTAAAACCTTCAGATGCATCCATTTCTTTAAATAACCTCATTGCAAAATATTTTCAATAATTTTCCCTACATTAAAAAGGTTATATAGGTCGATAAAATTCCTTCACTCTTTTTACCTTTACCCTTATAAATAGGTTTTACCCTTGCCAATTTCAGCTGTGTTGGAAATCACCTACAAGAAAGAAAGGGAAAATTAGATACGCTAATAACCGACTATTGATGCGCTTTCTTGAATCTCCCCTGTAATCCTTGAAGTGTTGTCGAGTTTTTAATTTTAAAGGCGTTTAATTGCTAAAATGACTTCTTCATTAGTTACCTTTACATGCGGGAGATCATCTGCTTCTTTTTTATTTAAAACCCTTTTAAAATTACCAAATTTTATGAAATCTACATCGTTACAACAAACTTTTTTGTAACAAAAACCCAAAAGCAGGATTAACTGTAGGATACCCCTTCCTGTCAAAAAGAGGCTATGCTCACTCATTTTTCATTTGTTTTTCCTGTCCCAACTTATTATAAAAGACCATAAAGATTTTGAAGAAAAATCCCTTATCAAAAAAAAGACTTAAAAAGCTCCGCTTAGAAAACGAATCTGATTATTTTCCTTTTTTCTAACTTTCTTTATTCCTCCCCTTGATGGCCTTTTAAAAATTTTGAAATTTTTTGCGCAGTGGTCTCTCCTATGCTGGGTTTCCTAATATCTCTGTTAACCATGGGGCTGGTTTTCCTTTAAATCTTAATTTCAAGGGGGGGGCTTTTCTCATTTAGAGTTTCCACGGTTCTTTAAAAAACTTTCTAATTTATCATCGGAACTTACCGCCATAAACCCAAATTTGGTCAATGGACCCCTTGATATATCTTCATTTTCCTGCTTCCAATCAACATTCTTATATTTTTTAGTATTTACAAATTTAGGAAGAAAATTTTGCTTATTAATCTTCGAACACAATAAATTAATTCATATCACTTAATCTACACTTTTAAGACCTGCTGAATAAAATTTTCATTGGATTTACATAAACTATCAATTAAATAGCTGACCTATTATTAACCCTGTAAAAGATTTTATAATTGCACCAATCCATGTGATTAGTGAGAATTTTTAAATTTTACGGGGAATGTCTTCTTACCCCAAATCAATGTTGAAATCACCTAGAAAAAATAATTTATTAGCTTCCAACTTTAAATTATTTACTAAAAAATCAAAACAAACTGAAAAATTTTTCTAACTTTACGTGTGGACTTTATAAAAGCTGTAAAAATCATTGGGTTTTTAAAATTTGGAACCAGAATTTAACTGACTGAACTCTAAAATCCATCGGAATTTAAATTTACCTAACTACACTTGACTAACTTCTCAGCAATATAATAACTAACCCTCCCCTACCCTTTACGATCAAAACTAAGCATTTTATAATTGTCAAAATAATAAAACCCTCTGGAAAAGATTCATCTAAATAGTTTTCCCGCAAGCAAATTATCCAAAAATTTTCGTGTCAAGAATAACCCTCAAATGATCTATATACTTTCCAAATTACTTATAAATTCCAAGCTTCATTCCTTTTTTCAATACTGTAAACCTTTTTGCAAAATCCATTACTTTGAGCTCTTCGTCGACATCATGTTAAAAAATCGTGTACCTTAAGGGGAAAAAAACAATTCATCAGTCCATCTCGGCGAAACTCTTTTTTTCTAAATTTTGTTCATGACTCTTGACACCACATTGAAACACTTTTCTGGATTCCCAAATTGACTATACACTTATTGCATTCCCATCGTCCGAAAGATCGAATGTCTCATTGCTCTATTTAACACATTCGTGAAAAAAAGCTTTACATCTAACCTTTAGGCTTTTTTTTTATATTTCTTCTGCAAATTTCACACGGTACAATACTTAAACCCTTCTGATGAAAAATCACTATTTAAAATCGAAAAGGTCTTATATAATTCAATTAACCTTATTCTCTGTCAAGAAAGGGAAACAAATAAAATTTACACTTGGGTATAAAAAAAAAATAAAAAACTTTAAAGTAGCTTATGAGGTTCCTCAGTAAATTTAAAGACTTTAAACCCCCCAAAACTTAAAAAAAACGGGGTTTACGTCAAATACTATTTATACTATAATAGATATAATACCTTGTCTTAGGTACAAATAAGGTTTAAAAAATATTTTAAATCTAATATGAATTTTACTTCTGTCAGTCAAATAAAAAATTCAATTCAAAATTCAATATATCATTCGCGGAAATCTTGCACAATTCTTATTTTAACAAAAATTTCCATCACACTTCTCCCCTTGCTTGTTATTTGATTTTTTGTTGAACATGTTCAGATCTAAAGAAAATTGAAACTTTCGGGCAATACCGGCACAAAATGCTTCTTTATTGTTTGCGGTCCCAACGTCCAAGTTCTTTAGACGAAAGACATTGAAAATAGGTCATTATATTTGTTCCGACAGCATGTCCGTCGCATGGGGTGCTCATTCCCCCCCTAGGCTTTTGCACAGTTATTTTCTGCCAAAACTGCCTTTGTTCGGCTCTCTTTTAACTAATGTGATCCGCGCGTCTTTTTACGACCCTTTCCTTGCAGTAAAGCCCGCTCCCGTCAAACCGGTTTAACTTGCCTGCGTGATAACATGCTGTTGCTACGATATTATCGTTCAGCCTTCTTATTTAAAAAACTTACTTGACAGAACCAAAAGAAATTCAGACCGTTTGCATAACATTAACGGGAAAAAACATTTTGTTTTTAAAAAAATAAATTCACGACGGAATATTTTTACGTTTTGGCCCAAGATTATTTTGTAATGTTTTTGTTTGAAACGTGTTTTGTACTGGAAAGCTGTCGTCGAACAATGTATACGATTTTTGTTGTGAATTAGAGCGCCATAAATAAATAAATAAATACATTTGTATTTTGAGTCGACCCACTCAGTCATATAACTGATTTTCATTGGGGGACAGTAAACCAAAGTGACCAAGCCAACCCTGTAGACCCCGACGCAAAAGACTAGTGAGCGATAACCAACCAAAGATCGATTTCTTTTTTGAATAGGAAATATAGCAATCAGTGGTATGTAGAGTGCGAACACCCGCGGAATCAACAAGGCCAATTCAGAGCAACTTTGAATTTTATGTGCCTCGTTGCTAGGACGGATCCAAAGTCACCGTTTACAAATTTCTAAACAAGAAACTGATGGACTTCAGTCCAAATCAGAAGATAAAAAATGTCTGCCTGTAGCGGGAATCGAACCCTGGACCTTCTGCATTGGAAGCAGAGACGCTAACCACAAGACCAACGAGCCACACAAAAAATAAAAAAATTGGGCGTTGCAAATCATATTTGTTGAAACACTTCTTCAACAAGGGACACATTTTTTTACGTAGTAAACTGCAAATTTCAAAGTTCAGTCACATATGCACAAGAATAACCCAGAATAGTTTTGTATTGCTGCACCAAACCCAAACTAAGTATATACTAGTATCCTTGTCTAGCACCTTCATTTGCTGCATTCAATACCATGCACTGCATATATTTTAACACATTTTATCTCTTTAGGTACTTTTACGGAACTTTGTTTATCATTCAAGGTTTTAGCCGAAATCATTTTTGAGCAAAAATAATTCTGCGCGTAAATTACCCCAACACAGCTGGTCAGCAGCCGCCAATCAACCACCGCCCTGTCCGATCTGCTCGAGTATGCTCTTTGAAAATAACAACCACGCACTGTTGGCAGGAAATATTGCTTGTCCGAAAATAACCGTTAAAAACTCGCTCGGAAACCGTGAATTCGTGGAAATTTAAGTTAAAAATTCTATAGTCTTACGGACTATTTTAATTGGAAACAAATAAATTACAATGGTTGTATATGGTACAATCCTCGTTTTGCATACGTTTTTAGCCGTTTAAAAGAGATACTAAATAACCTGGCCGTTTGGTGGAGGTGCCGGGTCTGCCAAACATGTAATGTTCCCATTAAGTATTGTTATAATTTCGTGTAAATCAATTTTATTTTCATTAATATTTGGATGAGCGAAGCGAAGACTTCAATTTCACTGACCCCCAAAAAATTAAGCTCGGGTGTTTTTTTGTTTTTTTTTTGTTTTTTTTTTTTTTTTTTTGTCTGTTTTTCGCTCTCTATCGGGCAAACGGCATATGCGATCTTGATGAAATTTTGAGGGGACCTTCGAAATCTCTGAACTTAGACATGCCACGTTTTTGGGTACGATTGAAGAAATATTTCTCATTAATATCGTACTTTTACGATTTTTTTTCAATTTTTAGCGCGATATTTTCGTGACATTTGAGCCGATTCTGACCAAACGGGTGGGGCTACAACGTTCATATTTCACATGGACATTAAGGTTATGGTGATGTAATGCTTTTTGAAAGAAAAAGTTGACAAAGTTAGCCAGAATTCATAGAATAACGGTTTTAATATGAGTTTTTTGAGGTACATAATAACAATTAACAAGTAACAATAGAAACTTGACAACAATCACCTACAATGCATTCAAAAAGCACTTTTAAAATGAAAAGTGGTCCAACGCAAACTAAAAACTTACAAAAAAGCTCATCCATCAACGCGGCGGGACTTAAGCGTTTTCCTAGTGTAATCAATGGTAATACAATAATTGGATGAGCGAAGCGAAGACTTCAATTTCACTGACCCCCCAAAAAATTAACTCGGGTGTTTTTTTTTCTGATTGTTCGCTCTCTACCGGACAAACGGCATATGCGATCTTGATGAAAATTGTAGGGGACCTTCGAAATTTCTGAAATTAGACTTGCTACGTTTTTTGGTACTAGGAAAACGCTAAAGTCCCGCCGCGTTGATGGATGAGCTTTTTAAAGGTTTTAGTTTGCGTGGGATATCTTTACTTTTTCAAGTGCTTTGTTTTGCTGCCTACGCATTGTAGGTGAATGTTGTCAAGTTTCTTTTGTTTCTTGTCAATTGGTATTATTTACCGTAAACAACTTATATTAAAAGCTTTATTTCTATGGATTCTGGCTAACTTTTTCAACTTTTTCTTTCAAAAGGTACTACATCACCATAACCTTAATGTCCATGTATATATGAACGTTTAGCCCCACCCGTTTGGTCAGAATTGGCCCAAATGGCACGAAAATATCACACCAAAAAGTCAAAAAAAACGTATATTAAAAGCTTTACACTCTAAGAAATCTTGGGTGATCTACCATTATACGAGGGCAACAATCTACAATTATGAAATGGTGAAGTCGTCTTCAGACTCTCATAATCCGTTTAACTGCCATTATATATTAAAGAATCCAGTTTTCCGTTTTATAAATGAACCGCGAACCGCAAAAGTTTGAAATGATTTAACATTAATCTGCCGAGATTCGACGTTAACTTAAGTAGCAACTACCTATTTACGGAGGCCGGTTAATCTCCCATTTTGAAAGGGTAGATTCGCAGGCCGCATATTGTTACAGCACGATATTTCTGCGAGAGATCACTTATGTGAGAATAGCATATGTACTATAATGTTACCCGAAAACAACTACTTGTCGCGGCAGGTGAATCTCCCATTTTGTGAGGGTAAATTGGCAGGCAGCATATTGTTACAGCACGATATTTGTGCGAGAGATCACCTGCATCTGGATTGTTTGATGTACAATAATGTATCATTCAACCTATTTATCACGGCAATCCGTATTGCTCAAGCCTGGTTTATCAATGACCCGTTTCGTGTTTGGTTTCATCTAAACCTACCATTAAACCAAACACTAACTGGTCATTGAAATCTGGCACCTAAGAGAAACACTTTAAGTCTTTGACCCTTGCACTCATAACAAATAAATGAAACAAAACATAACATAAAACATAAATCTCACGGACATATCATCGAGCATCGCAACAGGCAGCCCTTTGTTTGAAGACTACTAAGCACCGATCATATATTAAGTTATGCTCATATACATCAAATGTTTAGTATTAATTATTCCTGTTTCCATTTAATCATTGAGCTATTAAAAAATACCGTATACTTATTAGCAAGAACTGAACCATATGATTAAATTATAGAACACAATAATAATACATGCATATTATAATAAAGGTAGGCCACAGAGCAAGTGCACAAAGCCTACGATATTTGCGTCGATTTGCTGTTGTATCTATAGGAGGTAACTCCCACTCGTATTCAGCGTCTTCTGTGGCGCAACGGTCTGAGTCTTTGCTTACAGTTGGAGTGTATCAATTGGATCGAGTTCGAGTCACCATGAAAAAATCTTGTAACTTTATAACCGTGGTCAAATTAACATGTGCTATGTATCCATTTACAGATGATCGATTGCTGAAGGAAATATATGATTTTGAAATAGTACTAAATACAATAATTAAATGATTAAATAAATCTAATTTTTTAGTTTTTAGTTTGCTTATTTGCTCCTAGATCGCGTTACAGGCGCTTAGACAATATGCGTTTGACTAAAGGAACGAATGATCTACAATTATGTGAGTGTAGTTCGCTCACAAGAAAACTATGTTTTGACTATAACGGAACTAGCAAGCTACAATTATATAAGGGAAGGCTGTGCACGATGTATATAACGTTTACTGAAACGAAACATACGATCTACAATAATGTGAGTGTAGTTCGCTCACAAGAATAGTACGTTGACTACAACGGAACGAATGATCTACAGTTATGTGAGAGTGGTTTTGCTCATAATACATATCATTGGTGACTAGAATGGGACTGGAGATCTACCATTATTGGAGGGACTTTCTAGCATTCAGGTGTAGTAGATTGTTCATAGCACGTATGCGTACATCTACCATTATATGGTTGGCAGCTCCTCTTGCCAATAACATAATTGTAGATCATACGGCAAATTTCCTTACAGTGTATTTCTCTAGATTCTGGCTAACTTTTTCAACTTTTTCTTTCAGAAAGCAATACATCACCATTACCTTAATGTCCATGTGAAATATGAACGTTGTATCCCCACCCTTTGGTCAGAATTGGCCCAAATGGCACGAAATATCGCACTAAAAATCGTAAAAGTTCGATATTCATGAGAAATATTTCTTCGATTGTACCCAAAAACGTGGCAAGTCTAAGTTCAGAGAAAACGAAGTGTCGTGTCCAATTTTCATCAAGATCGCATATGCCGTTTGCCCGGTAGAGAGCGAACAAACAGACGGAAAAAAAAACAAAAAAAAAAACAAAAAAACAAAAAAACAACCGAGCTAAATTTTTTGGGGGGTCGGTGAAATTGAAGTCTTCGCTTCGCTCATCCAACAATCAAAGAAATATTTCTCATTTTTATCGTACTTTTACGATTTTTTCGATTTTTAGTGCGATATTTTTGTGACATTTGGGCCGATTCTGACCAAACGAGTGGGGCTTCAACTTTCATATTTTACATGGACATTAAGGTTATGGTGATGTAGTACCTTTTGACAGAAAAAGTTGAAAAAGTTAGCCAGAATCCATCGAAATAAAGGTTTTCCAACAATCACCTGCAATGCGTACAAAAAGCAAGTCTGCGGTCCTCCAGATATTTTACATTCTAATTACCATAGCAATTAGTACTGCTTTATAAAAATTATCCTAGTCTAACAATAATGGTTTTGCAATGGAACTAGAAAAAGTAAAGAGATCCCACGCATACTAAAAACTTAAAAAAAAATGCTCATCCATAAACGCGACTAAAAAAAGTGTTCGACAATCGGCCTAGTTAATATATACTTCTGAGTGACGTCCTTGCTCGATCAGATAATAACAATTAAAAAAACTCGCTCAGAAGCATGAATTCGTGAAAATGTATTAAGAAAAAATCTTCTGTGCGCATTTAAATGTAAAACAGATAAGTAACAATGGGTTATAACTAGGAAAACGCTAAAGTCCCGCCGCGTTGATGGATGAGCTTTTTATAGTTTTGAGTTTGCGTGGGATATCTTTACTTTTGCAAGTGCTTTGTTTTGTTGCCTACGCATTGTAGGTGATTGTTGTCAAGTTTCTATTGTTACTTGTCAATCGGTATTATTTACCGTAAAAACCTTATATTAAAAGCTTTCTTTCTATGGATTCTGGCTAACTTTTTAACTTTTCAACTTTTTCTTTCAAAAGGTACTACATCACCATAACCTTAATGTCCATTTATAATATGAACGTTGTAGCCCTACCCGTTTGGTCAGAATTGGCCCAAATGGCACGAAAATATCGTAAAAAAAAATCAAAAAACTTATATTAAAATCTTTATTTCTATAGATTCTGGCTTACTTTTTCATTTTTTCTTTCAAATGTACTACATCACCATAACTTTAATGTTCATGTATAATATGAACGTTGTAGCCCTACCCGTTTGGTCAGAATTGGCCCAAATGGCACGAAAATATCGCACAAAACATCGGGAAAAAAACGTAAAAGTACGATATTCATGAGAAATATTTCTTCGATTGTACCCAAAAACGTAGCAAGTCTAAGTTCAGAGATTTCGAAGGTCCTGTCAAATTTTCATCAAGATCGCACATGCCGTTTGCCGAGCGAAAAAACAGACAAAAATACAAAAAAAACAAAAAAAAACACCCGAGCTAAATTTTTGGGGGGTCAGTGAAATTGAATTTTCGCTTCACTCACTTCGCTCGCTACGCTCATCCAAATAGTTCAATCCCTGTTTTGAATGCTTTTTCTCTTCCCATTTTAAAGAGATACAGTTTATAAAAAAATATCGTAGCAATTTGGTGGAGGTGCCGGGTCTGCTTCACATAGCTTGGCATTTGCTGAGGTGGACAAAAATTCCATTTCTCATTGTTATAATTCGTGTAAAAATGTGTTATTTTATTATTGTAACCAATGTTAATCCAATAAACGTCAAGCACTTGCAAAACATGTTACGCCCTCGCACTGTCGGCAGGAAATATTCTTTGTTCTGAAATAACCGTTCTTAATTCTCTCAGAAACCATGGATTCGTGGTTCTTCTGAACACATTTAAACTGGAAACAAATTAATTACAATGGTTATAAATGGTTAAATCCTTATTTTGCATGTTTTTCTCTTGTCTTTTAAAAGAGATACAATGGATAAATAATAAATAATAATAATAATAAATTAACTTATAATAACGTCGCCGGGTCTGCAAAACATGTTATGTTTACATTTATTTTTGTTATAATTTCGTTTAAATATGTTTTATTTTAATATTTTAATTAATGTAAATGTAGACTCGATGCGATTGCGTTATATTGTGATTCCTGTGACAATTTCAATAACGATTTTTATATTTTATTGTCGTAATTTCCATACTTGAATTGTTAAATTCGTGACCACATTTCATTCATTGTAATATGAATGAAACAACGTTTTAACTTATAATATTAAATTAATTAAGCTTTAACTGCATCATGGTAAAAATTATATACCATGGAATTAAACAATTTAACCTGTGTTGGCGTTCTGATTACGGTAATAATTGACATTTGACCAAATTAATGCATGGTTTTTAGTATTTGAACCTTTATCCAATGCTATAATTATTTCATTGTGTCATCATTATTTGTGGGTATTTTCCATCATATTTAATGTTTATTTTTTGAAACTCCTTCCTTTTATTACACATCAAATTATGATAAAATACGTTGTATATTGAACAAATCTAGCCCGCAAAGAGTTAAAACAGGGAAATTAATTGCAATTTAAATTTGAAAATGTACATTATTTTACGGTAGGGCCAAAAACGTGCCAAGTGAAAACCTGCTAAGCAGCTAATATGGAGCGAATATGAAATAATGTCAATTGATTAATAATATTTGTTCATGAAAACAATATAAAACGGACTTAGTTGCCTGAAACTTTTTGCTATGCTGAATTGCTGATTACATTACATCTACTATAAATTTTTATTGTGCATACCTGAAATGTACACAATTCAAAATGATATTAATCAGTCAATCACACATCTGTCTATTTCATTATTAGATGGAAACCATAACGACTTTTAAGTGATTCCCCGCGCCCACCCAATGAGTATGCAAACAAGCAAGACCACCAACAAATCCTGAACAACATCTGGGGCTCTGAGCTAATGCCCGATATGCACGGTTCAATACTTCCATCCAACTTAAATTCAAGAACAAAGGCGAATCATATTTGTGTTGTGCTGACAAGCCATAACGTCCAATCCGTTCGACGAAATAGGTTACGTGGAACAAATTTGTCCCGAGTATTATCGAATTGATCTATAAAGCAATACATCGCGATCATATTTTGTCTCGTGAAACGTGACCTATTTTATGCTCTATCATTTTGTAAAGCCACCAATCAGAATTAAGTTTAACTAGCATTCTCTGGAATCTCATACAATGCAAGCGCGTCGGTAGTGATTTCGGTTCTCTTTGAGTGATCACCAGTACAATCCAATCCATAGCTAGAACTGAAAGAAACAAGTATTCATTTTGATATATAACCCTGAAGTGGATTGTACTGAATTATACGGAATGTAAATTTTCCTTGTTTCCCATTTTAAACGTTTCGATCTAACCTAGATTGAAACTTCTCTCGTCTCACATTGTTTATTTATTCAGTCTCCTAACTCATAGAATTCAAAAAGCTCAGGAATTCAAATTGCTATTCTTAAAGACAATTAAATTCTCTTAAACTAAGCATACTCTGTGAAGGTGTATATACGGACCCTGTCAGAGAACGATTGTTTTCATTATTGTAGAGTGAATTGCATTGTCTCATTTAATTCCGAGAGACCCAACATTTATTGTAACAAAAGGCAAATGACCTTCCAACAGTATTTTTTTGAAAAATGTATGATTATATAAAATTGTAAAACATCCGATAAGCAGTGTATACTATTCCATGATTTGTGTGCATTAGAAAAAAATTAGCATTAACGCAACGGGGCGCGTAATTAACTGTATAATGCCATCCATTGGAAATTATTTCCCGTCATTGAGTTGGTGAAAAAAAAACAGATGTATTAATTATTTTTTATTCATTAGAATTTTTCTCGTATTTGCATTGACTGTTTGTTTACATTATTGACGAATATAGTCACCCCTACCTTAAAAATATTTGAAATATCTGATGAATACAGAATACCCTCGTTGTATTATTTTCTGTATGATGTTTTAATAAAATAACATCGAATCGTGTAAGACATTATATTCTACTGCTACTGGCCCATGTAAGACATTATATTCTACTGCTACTGGCCCATGTAAGACATTATATTCTACTGCTACTGGCCCATGTAAGACATGATATTCTACTGCTACTGGCCCATATACACACCGACAAAGCGAAGTAGCCTGGAAAACCATTGGAACGTTTCCGTCAGTCACTGAAGGATCACATGACCTGGCTAACGTTGTGAGGAAAGCATCGAACACACGCCGGGCTTTCAAGAGTAGACCATATAGTGACACTACACAAGAGTGGTTTTCTAGGAGAGAACCACACGTTTTATCACCCTTGTGTTATAAACCTCAACACTTGTTACTTGTATCGAGCATCCATTACTATTAGTGACGTCATATTTATTAATGTCCCATTTAATTTACATGTATTATACAACAAGGATAATAAGTTCGTGAAAGTGTTTACTGTAAATCTGAATTAATTGTCTTCTCACCAAATTTGGACTTGTGAAAAGTTCTAATAAATAAACCCACCAAGTTAGGTGGTGTGTGGGTGTGGGGGGAGGGGGGCGTCTGGGCGGGCTCCCCCTCCCATGCCGCCGTCACGGCTGGAAGAAAAGCCAGCCCGACGAACACTTCGCTATTATAAAGCAATCAGGATAAAACTCGTGGATAGTCCATATAAGAACAATTCTGAAGTTTTTTTTCTATTCATCGTTCTTACACGCATAGGCCCCTTGCTTATGAAACCTGCGCTTTACGAGTATATTATGAATATATATGTCTTGAAACGTTCCGTGTGGATAATTACTTTATAACGTCGAACGTCTTGATCAAATTTATAGACGTGACTCAATAAAATCTCGATTAACCAATGTGAACACGATATTTATTCTTGTGGGTTGTCTACATCTCATTAACTTTTGCTACTAAATTTTGCCGTATAACGGAACCCCCAACACAGCACATCTAAGCACTTAAAACGAAGGTCCAATCTATATTACGCACTGATGGTTTTTGATTGAGATTGAGAATGCTTAGATTTAAACGAAGTGAATCTGATAGGCAAGTATTTCAGAAATATTCCAGGGAAATCTGGTAGCTTTAAAAATTCCGGCTGTGGGTTTCCCAAGAGAACTTGATACGTTTGATATTTTTTCAGGATATAAGAATTTTGAAAATACATAAAAGATTCATTGGATATATTGTATGAAGCCATGTAAATTGTAAACATACCGGGGAGAAAGTTCCAGAAGAGTCTTCACTGTTGGTTTTGCATTTAAAGGTTGCCAACATAAATATATGTTTTGTCGCTCCGAGGCAAAATGTCAAACATGTATATTAAACAATTGTTTAAAGAATTTCTTACCTCTGGATGTGTTGGTTTCGTAAATATACATAGTATTTGTTACCATTACTAGATCTTTTCCAGAAGAAGTAAATTTTAAAACAATAGTAGTTTGTATTTTTGAAATGATGAATTTCAAGCTTATCAACGTAATTAGTAATGTGCATTGTGACAACACGTGCTCAATCATAACCAGTGTCGGCTGAAGGAAATTAAGATACAGGATTTTTCTCCCAGCGACTGATTAAATGGAACAATGCATAACTCGCGAATTGAATTAAAGATATATTATATGTGTTTCCATTCTAAACAGATTATTTTAACAATGTTTACAAATTATGTTCAACAATATTTTTATGATATTTGTCTGTGCTTTTGATTCAATGTCATTGATTTAATGGATTGGTCAACAGATTTTAAGATTGAAACCAGAGTTATTTATGTGTTTAAACTATTGAAAATTACAAATACTCCTATATATTATTTTTTAGTGATGGACAACGTGATATGATTTGGATCACAAACATTGCAGTTAAATATGTTTAGTTGGAACTAGTGATAAAACTCCCACAAAGCTAAGAATCTCGCTCAAGTCAAGTGCCAGTCATTAGGTTTGCGAGCTTCTTACTCTATGCGCTGTCGTAGCTTGTGTGGTAGTGTTTCACTGTCACACAAACCGTCCTCGGTGTCGTTCGATAAATAATTCCACGTTCTAAACGAGCGGATTTTTCCGCAACACTCGGATTTATAAATGATTCTCCATCCGTGCAGTCTCCAGCCGCTCGTTACTATCATCACGCGGCCTGTGTCAACTCAACGAGTTGGGGTTGGGGGGGCAACATTGTGGATACAATCGCGTACGTACAATCGATACGTCGGACAAATTAATGTTGCAAAATAGCGGCTTGAGGTGGATTGCGGCTGTTTATTTAGAGTGTGACGCGCTAGCTCCTAGCAAACCGCCATGGGTGCAGCCGTATTGCCATGCCATGCATGACCGGGTGCTAACTAACGAGCCAGGAGAGGATTATTCCGATGTCTCTCTTATCCCATGCACGACCTAGGTATAAATTCATATCGAGTACCACGAGTTTTCCATACGTGACGTTAAATATGAATCTACGGAAAATTGGGTTATGGCTTTTGCATTCGTAATTTGATGTAGATTTGGAATAATTTTCTAGCTGCTGCTCGAATGTCCATCTCTCTTTCGTTTCAGATAAAACGTTTATTTACAAGTTTTTTAATGCGTTTTCTTCTGTTATCTACTGCTGCATTGGGAATATATTTCCATAATCCTTATAAATCAATGTATTTTCTATGCAGATATTATATGCAGGCAGTGACGATATTATTTTTATATACTTCGTGCCAGATAACCGTAAATACTCGATCTCGCAACGCTGTGTACAGTACGTAAGATTAGTATTCAACCAGTGTCTGAGACCACCCCCAACCTTGCTTTACCTTATTGACATTCCACCAGCGTAAACTATTCATATACATTATCATTTTACTGAGGACGTATTTTACTTCACAGACATATTTTTCTAGACTGTCTCAATTATAAATAAATAAAGTAGTTATATGACGACCATGTCTTTGCAATTTAGGAGTTAGTTGTAATGGGGGTAATGCCCGATGACTTAATAGAATAACACGACAAAACGCCGTACAGAGCGATCACGTTATGACACATTTTCAGCTATTCTATCATTTTGTTGTCACTGCCCTGTTCTTGAGAACAAGAAGTATAAAAATATATCATTATTTACCTATTATTAAATCGTCTGCATTATACCCTAAGAAGTGCATCATCATCGCTTGTGTAACAAATAGCAACTAATCACAAGATTTATTTTCATAAGTAACAGTGTAAGGTATAAGTTTAAATTGTCACTGAGTTTTTTGTATTTATTTTGTTTTGACTCTCCATGCGTAAGATCAAGCTACGCATCTCAAACTGCTATAGCTCAGGAGGTGAAGGTTTAAAAACTTCGCGTCACATAGAGGTTGTGTTGACTCGTTGAGTAATTCCCGACGCTGGCCGCTGCCCACCGTGTGGACCTGTAGCTCGTTGCCAAGCAAATATTTACTCTTCTCGTTAACTTGATTGTAAAATGTTTGAGTAAGGTAATGCAGTATATACCTACAGAATTAAACCCTTTGAGGTAAACGCGTATCAAGACGGAACAACTGAGGTCACACTTAGGTTAGAGTCTTGTATTGAAGCTCGTAATCCTCTTAGGTTCACCCAACTGCGAATGTAGAGATGAATATATAGCCATACTCCAAATAACAAGTGCGTATGCAGAACTTAATTGATAGGTCGTTCCTTTGAGGGCTTTTGCAAGGAATATTTCCAGGTCTCTCATTTGCGTTACTAACAATTACGCCAGACAATTATAGTACCTTCCCTTATAAACTAAACTGTAAAGCCAGAGTAAGGTTTTATGGGAAATGAGAATTAAATAGATGGACGGGTAGCGAATTAAATTGTCGTACAATGAGACACATGCTATCTTCAAACACAGAAATGGCGAATATTCTAATACACTTGAAGTTTTTAATGTATACTCGACATAATTGGTTGAGGCTTATTTCGAAATGGATGGAGTTCATCAATGC
>JAMZAV010012726.1:0-17842 GCA_024449915.1 Sweltsa coloradensis | reverse complement strand
ATACCATTTTATATGCCAAAAAACCTCTATTAATTTGTTTTTAAAAATATTTTACACATACCTCACTTCGTGCCTACTTTGCATGGAATAAGACTCACAATGGTACTTAAGTCTCCCTTAGGCTTCTCTGCCATGAAACCAAACACGCCTAAGAAAATATAAGCCTGAACAAGGACAAATAGTGCACATAACATATCAAACCACCTGGCTAATGATATGATGAGAGCGAGGTCCATTGTCAACTGGCCAAATGACTGGGACTCCTAAAGACTCACGCCTTACTCAACCACTCACTTCAACCCACAAACCATTGCGCACGTGATGTCACGCGTGGTAAATAAAGGGCTGTGACGTCAAGAACTCGGAGAAAGTTAACCCACTTTCCACGCATGCGTCAAGTGCGGGTTACTTATGCAGATGCGACGCGAATTTGAATTTACAACAAATTTCCACTTAATATTTAATAATGTGTTTGGTGAGTCGGGACTTTGGTGAGATTTCTCTATTGCATTTATGAAGATTAAGTGTAAATAATTAGGAGTGTAGGATTAGTTAAGAGGTTCGTTGTTTTTGAATTGAGTTTCTATGTTTGTAAGTAGTAGTAGTAGTAGTAGTAGAAAGTAGTTCTTTATTCTGTTGTTACAATATTATGGTTACAACAAAAATGGCGAGATTCAATCGATATGGATTGTTCTTCCACCTAACCATTTTACATATTATAAATAAAACAATAATATAATACACAATACAAATAATATTCTAAAATTTAAACATAGAAATGAAAGATTAATTAAAGGAAACACAATAGATACCTATTTAGTTAAGTAGATGTGTACTTGATACATTGAAATGACTGTGGGTTTGTGCAGTTATTCTGCCAAAAGGAAATGGTATTTACAATCGGGACAGTGTGTGACAATAGACTACCGGTTTACAGGTCTCTGCTATATAGTGGGGGAGCATAGGGTATGAAAACATGCTTCCGTGGCAGCTAAGGTGAAAGAGCTATGTATCTGGTATCAATCGATTCGTATTGATCCATAGATAAACAATTTCGATGGTGAGAGTCTTGATTTTTTGGCTGAGACCGGCCATATCTAAAAACAAGATGGCCGCCGCTTTCGAATTTTAAACTAGCGTATCTTCGTAAGTATTTGACCGATTTCAATTTTAAAGGTACCATTCGAAAGGTAAATGATAGAAATTGAAATTAATGTTACAAATTTTCACGAAAATCCCATATGTTTGAGGTTATGTTACAAAAACTCTAACTGTTTACTTTACACTTTCTCGTTATGGAACGATATTTACTGGGTAAAAAGGTTTTACATTTTCTTAAGTTGCATTTTTGGTAGATTATTTCTATTCGTTTATAATGAATCCATGCATTTAATTTTCTGACAATTATAGCCTGAGTTTATGTAATTGAAGCGATGGCATGTGTAGATGAATATATGCTACTACTGTGTGATCTTTATGTTTCAAATACATTTTGTCGAGGCACAATTGGTGAAACAATTAGATATTTGGTATAAATCGATTCGTTATGAACCGAACTTAAACAATTTTGAATGGGTAAATTTCGATTTTTTTACTGAGACCTTCCCTGGGCAAAAACAAGATGGCCGCCATCATTGAACATTTTAACTAAAAATCTTTAAAAGTATTTCGCCGTTTTCAATTTTAAAGGTACCATTGAAAAGGTAATATAAAGAGCTACAAATGATATACCAACAATTTTCCAGAAAGTTTAATTTTTTTAAGGTTTTGTTTGTTTTGAGATTTTTGTATTTTTATCGATTTTTTCAGAGCACAATAGGTGAAACAACTATGTATGGGGTATCAATCGATTCGTTTTCAACCGTGATTTAACAATTTTGATGGGAAAAATTTTGATTTTTTTACTGAGGCCTTCCCATGGCAAAAAACAAGATGGCCGCGCCAATGAACCTTTTGACTCGTATATCATTAAAAGTATATATCCGATTTTTAATTAACGTATACCGCTGAAAAGGTAATTAAAAGAGAAATAAACTATATATTATCATTTTGCTGAAACCTTAATATTTACTGAGGTTATGTTACAAAAACTTAAATTATTTACCACACTCGTCATCGGTATGGAACTTATGGCGCATATATTTACATGACAAAAACGGTTTTTGAATATGTTTGGCTTGTTTATCCGTAGCATATCTCTTTATGTATTCAATGAGTCCTTACTTTATATGTTCCGACAAATATATCCCGAGATAATGTATTTGAAGCGACGGCATGTGTAAATGAATAATATATGCATCGAGTATTTTGATCTTGATGTTTTAAACACAATTTCGTAGAGCACAATAATTGATGAAAGGATTATGTATCTGTATCAATCGATTCGTTATGAAACGTACTTTAACAATTTTGATGAGGTACCTGTCGCAAAAAAAAAAACAAGATGGCCGCCGAAAAAAACTTTGAAGCTTACATATTTTCTAAGATAATTGACAGATTCATTTCAAAGGTACCGTTGGAAAGGTAATTAAAGGAGCAAAAAAGTATAAATTTGCAATTTTTACGAAACTTTTATATTAACTGAGGTTATCTTGTTACTACACTCGATTGTTACAGTTATGGAACAAATATAACATATATATGTATATATTTTGTTTAACCATAGTTTTATAGTTTGCGACTTTGACGCTGTTATTTTGGTACCATAGACAGAAATTAATAAAAGTTCTTCCACCGGGGATTGAACCCGGGACCAGATGGAAAGAGTATGACAGTATGACATACATTTCGGCCACAAAAATCTCTAAAAACAAAAAATATATATATTAAGACAGAAATTTAAAAAATACCTCCACCGGGGTTTGAACTCGGGACCTAGACTGTCAATGTCATACTCTTTCCAACTGGTCCCGGGTTCAATCCCCGGTGGAAGAACTTTATTAATTTCTGTCTATGGTACCAAAATAACAGCGTCAAAGTCGCTTACTATAAAACAAAGGTTAAACAAAATATATACATATATACGTTATATTTGTTCCATAACTGTAACAATTGAGTGTAGTAACAAGATAACCTCAGTAAATATAAAAGTTTCGTAAAAATTGCAAATTTACACTTTTTTGCTCCTTTAATTACCTTTCCAACCGTACCTTTGAAATGAATCTGTCAATTATCTTAGAAAATATGTAAGCTACAAAGTTTTTTTCGGCAGCCATCTTGTTTTTTTTTTGCGACAGGTACCTCATCGAAATTGTTAAAGTACGTTTCATAACGAATCGATTGATACCAGATACATAATCCTTTCATCAATTATTGTGCCTCTACGAAATGTGTTTAAAACATCAAGATCAAAATACTCGATGCATATATTATTCATTTACACATGCCGTCGCTTCAAATACATTATCTCGGGATATATTTGTCGGAACAAATAAAGTAAGGACTCATTGAATACATAAAGAGATATGCTACGGATAAACAAGCCAAAACATATTCAAAGACCGTTGTTGTCATGTAAATATATGCGCCATAAGTTCCATACCGATGACGAGTGTGGTAAATAATTTAAGTTTTTGTAACATAACCTCAGTAAATATTAATGTTTCAACAAAATGATAATATATAGTTTATTTCTCTTTTAATTACCTTTTCAACGGTATACGTTAATTAAAAATCGGATATATACTTTTAATGATATGCGAGTCAAAAGGTTCATTGGCGCGGCCATCTTGTTTTTTGCCATGGGGAGGCCTCAGTAAAAAAATCGAAATTTTTCCCATCAAAATTGTTAAATCACGGTTCAAAACGAATCGATTGATACCCCATTCATAGTTGTTTCACCTATTGTGCTCTGAAAAAATCGTTAAAAACACAAAAATCACAAAACAAACATAACCTAAAAAAAATTAAACTTTCTGGAAAATTGTTGATGTATCATTTGTAGCTCTTTTTATTACCTTTTCAATGGTACCTTTAGAATTGAAATCGGCAAAATACTTTTAAAGATTTTTAGTTAAAATGTTCAATGACGGGGGCCATCTTGTTTTTGCCCAGGGAAGGTCTCAGTAAAAAAATCGAAATTTACCCATTCAAAATTGTTTAAGTTCGGTTCATAACGAATCGATTTATACCAAATATCTAATTGTTTCACCAATTGTGCCTCGAAAAAATGTATTTGAAACATAAAGATCACTCAGTAGTAGCATATATTCATCTACACATGCCATCGCTTCAATTACATAAACTCAGGCTATAATTGTCAAAAAATTAAATGCATGGATTCATTATAAACACATAGAAATAATCTACCAAAAATGCAACTTAAGAAAATGTTAAACCTTTTTACCTAGTAAATATCGTTCCATAACGAGAAAGTGTAAAGTAAACAGTTAGAGTTTTTGTAACATAACCTCAAACATAGGGATTTTCGTGAAAATTTGTTACATTTATTTCAATTTCTATCTTTACCTTTCGAATGGACCTTAAAATTGAAATCGGTCAAATACTTACGAAGATACGCTAGTTTAAAATTCGAAAGCGGCGACCATCTTGTTTTAGATATGGCCGGTCTCAGCCAAAAAATCAAGACTCTCACCATCGAAATTGTTTATCTATGGATCAATCAAATTGATTGATACCAGATACATAGCTCTTCACCTTTTCGGCCACGGAATTACTATGCTCCCTACTAATAGATGTTTTGTCAACGAACGCGACAGGGCCAGCGGGGTCGAACCCGTGACCTTCTACATTAGAAGCAGGGTTTCACAACGACAATTAACTTAACAATAAATCGTGGCTCGTTGGTCTTGTGGTTAGAGAGGCTATGCTTACTATGCAGAAGGTCTAGGGTTCGCATCTCCCTTCAGACCAAAGTTTTTTTCACTTTTTTATGGACTCAATTTTGGCTTTGGAATGTGTAAACGTGGTGACTTTGTATCCGTAGCAACGAGGCACATAATAAAGTACAAGGTTGTTCCGAATGAGCCTTCTTGACTCTGGCGCTGTCCGCGGGTGGAATCGTGCCCAGCTTGTTTGTTGTGTTTGTTGTCTGTCCTTGTTCCTTCATACATATGCCGGTCTCTAGTTGGTCATTGTTCGCTCATTGATAGTGTTGCGCCTACAAGGTTGGCTTGGTCTGCTTTAAATGTAATATCCCCACTCAAAATCAGTTATAGATAGATATATAGATAGATAGATAGATAGATAGATAGATAGATAGATAGATAGATAGATAATCGTCTTTATTGTCCAGGCTGGACTAAGGGCCACCTAAACCTTTCTTCCATCCAACCTTTATAATATAAATACATTTTTCATATTTATAATTTGTTTATTACAATTTTGAATTAACAATAAAATATGTGATGATATAACATTAATTTCATTTTTACAGTGCATAGACATAGAAATTTTATGCATTCATACTCTCATTCATACCATAATTATTAAGTGAGTTGTCTACAGAAGTGAAAATCAAGTTAAAGTTATGTGGCTAAGTGGGTAGACTTAATACGAGTTTATCTATTTATTTATTTTTAGTAATTTTATCCTCAGATATTATGTTAGTTCGGCCTAATTCTCGAGATTGGGCCGCCCTGTTTGCGCCGACAGTAAAAAGCTCCGGCGTCCTTGTCAAACAGCTCCGACAAGTTCGCCCGTCTGCCTGACTCGCTAGGCGCCTCGTGCACCGTTTATCTCAGCACTCAGTGTTCTATCAGTTCCTCCCATGCTGGCTCCTAGCCTAGTCGTATTTACCCGAGATATGAAACTTTATCCGGTTACATTTCCAAATGTACAAACACGCCCGTGTTTGACTCCCACCACCCACCCTCGCGCGGGGGATGGGAAAGTAATGTTATTAGATTCCAGAACCCCCTAAGCTTCTTACTGATCCAATAATTCCGACCTAGGCCGTCTTGTGCGTTGCGCGCCGCTACAAATCAGTCCGAGTTTATTTTATAAATACACTCGTCTGCAGAGGAATCAAGTGATAGGAAAACAAGTCGGGGTTTACCACAAGGCTGATTCTTTGATCGTTGTTAAACAACTCAACAACTTTCTTACAATTCAATCGCCGATATTTTATTTCTGATTGGCTGTAATCACTAGCTACAACTAGTTTACCAGTCTTTATTTTCTTGGACTACATCTTTTAATTTTCTCTACACTTTACACCAATCATACATTCTTCAATATATTCCCAACAACCTTACAGGACGATACATTCCCCAAATTTTCCATTTGATGTTTCCAAACTCCCTATCTTATTTCGGTCATTAAAAAGTATCTGTTATTATGTTCATGTTATTTTTTTAAAATAGCTATTAACCATAATAAAACTTAATTTAATATTTTAAAACACGTACCGTAAGTGAAAAAAAAACTCCTGTTTTAATTTATAACTAGCTTTTAAGTTTCTGAAACGTTTTTATCCACTAAAATGTTTTCAATAATAACGATAAGAACTATAATACTAAAACGCAGTTTTTTGATAATTTAGTATTAATGGCACCATTTACAATCAAATCCTCCAACGAAACTTGTTTCATGTTTTAAGTTATATATTGGAAATCGCTCAAATCTGACACTCATTTTGTTTTAGTTTTGTGCTAAAACTACTTAATTCATTGTTTATATTGGCGTGTATAAGTTTACAAGCAAGTAACAAACAGAACTCCCCCACGTGCAGACAGACAGACAGACAGACAGACAGACAGACAGACAGACAGACAGACAAACAGACAGACAGACAGAAGTAAACATCAACCTCATAACTAACTTCAATAATAATGTAACTTTTGATCTGGATCCCGAAGACTCAGTGATACAAATGTGTTACACTTACACAGTAATTAAATTTCCAAATTCCGTCCCCTGAATTCCGTCCTATCTGGTGGAATGTTCCCCCTGCTGATTACGAAGTTAATATCCCCCCCCCCCCACCCCTCGGTGTTTACGGATCACCCCTCCCCGTCTGATGTTTGCCCCTCGCGAGCTGAACCCGTGGCGTATCATCCCCTGAGCAGTCGCACTAAGAGGAAGACAAATATTACCCGAGCAATATTCAATCCTAAACAAAGAACAGGCCTAACTACGAGAGTCAAAGACGATACTTTTAATGTCTGTTTTTAGCTTTGTTTTGATTCGGGTGGGGTCTAGCCACCTAGGTCGTAGTCAGGTAGTCAAAAGTGATGATTTCACTCAGGACTGCATTACCAAAGTAATTCTAAAGAAATACTTAAGAGCATTGTCTATTGTTTTATAGATAGAAGTGAGAGTGGTTTGATTATTTTACTGGCAAATGCACATTCGAGACTGGGTCTGCTCATTCCTTCTAGCTTTCACTACTACCCCGTGTGGAGCTTTCTGTCTGTCATATACCTTTGTGGGACTACCATTTGTGCAGCAAAATTACCGTCGGTTGTCATATTTTTTTAATATTAGATTTAACTCAAAAAAAATATTTTTAAAAGTTTAGGGATGTAAAAATACATTTATATCACAATTTCGCATTTACTGTTGCCATTTAAGATTAGCAACGGTTGTCATTTAGAAACCTTTACCCAAAAATTGAAATTAAATTTCTCCTTTAAAAACACTATTTTTTTAGTTTTGGGTGTTAAAAATATATTTAAGGTTTTATATCACAATTTCGCGTTTTTAAGACATTCAATGTTTTTATTGTTTCATTATTTGTATAACTGTAAATTTAATAATCTCTACTATCGTTTAACCCTGTGCACCGATCCTGTGGATCTGAGAGCTTGCGTCGTACAGTGTTGCAAGTTTCCTCAAGTCCGCCAGTGCGGATCGTCTTAGCGCGACGCCGAAGGGCAACATGGGAATCCTCTCTCAGCTCGGGGGCTACACGGGCCACGCACTCCGTGGCTAATGAGCGCCTAAAACCTCGGGGCCAAAACTGCGTTCGTTCGTTCGCTTGGATCAAAGTTCACAAGATCGGGAGTCTGAAACATTTTTCTCTCTACTCTTCGGAAAGTGGGATGTTTCGAGAGAGAGATTATTTACGGGAGAGTCTTTAGAGAGTGTTGCTAGTGCGCATGAGCAGAACGGTTATTAGTGGGGTACTTTGACTAAAGTTGAACCTACCAAGATTTTCTCGACTTTTATTCGTTAATCTTTACAACATATTGTTCCGTTTTTTTTTTAAAGGAAGTTTAATAGAACATGAAGATATTTAATAAACGTTTTCACTACTCTTCGGTACAAAACAGCTTTTTTTCTTAAGGTTTCGACTGGCTAAAATTATTTACAAAAATAAAAAAATCTGACAAGAACTGTGTATAAATGAATGTTTATAAAAACGGAAATAAGTTGTTTCAGTAAATAATTATTTGGGCTAGTGTAAAAAAACATAACACGATAAAATCCCTATACCAACAAAGTACTAAGTAGATATTCTCGCGTACGGTTGTACGGATCTGGACTAGAATCTCATAAGTAATGAATTTATTGAACATTTTCCTCATCCTTATTTATCAGTGTCACTAACCGTTGTCTCGAATAGCACAATTTGGATCTTGAAGGGGCTAAAAACCCCAAAAATTATTTTTTACCACGTGATCTATAGCACAATACTACACTTAAATGACCGTTTAAAAAATCATATCTTGTGACTGTGATTTAACACGAATTTTTGAATTTTTTTGATCCAGAAATTTGCGAAAATTAGTGTTTTGGGAAATTTCTTAAATCGGCTTTAACCTGCTTCTTTTTTGGTCCACATAGATACTAGAGCATAGTACCAATCTAAAATGCCCATTTATAACATCGTGTCTTGAAACTGTGCCCAAATATACCCTCAAACACGCAAAAATATGCATTCCAAAATCACGCCCCATCTTGGTAATCAGCATATTTTGACCGAACTACTTGCCCAAATTACAAAACAAAATATAGAGAATTTACAGAAAAGGCTGTAGAGTACGTCAATAATGGCCAATATTTGTTTGGATCAAAATCCTCCAAGGTCACGGGGCATAAAGTTCGTCCCCATGTTATTTCTTATGGGAGATTTTTGCCGATGGGACCTAGCTCGAAAAATGTCATGTTTGACATTTTTTTGGGAGGTCATGGTGGCCCCAATAATTTTTCTGTTTATTGCTAAATTCATTACTAGTTAGCCTGAATGAAATATATTTTTTGAGTCTAGCGGTTAAATACCCCTTTGAGGCCAAGCATCAAACTCACTCTTTCACATTGATGTACAGATATTGACAAGTACCTGTACGGGAGTACTCGAAACATGGAGCGAAGCTACTTTATATAATCAATAGATCGTTGAAGAAAAAAGAAAAATCACGATTTTGGTGGAGGTGCCGGGTCAAGAAAAAGCTTAACATTAATAATGATCCTCACTTGTTCTTGCATTCGTTAATAGTAGTTGTGCCAAGCACATACATTTTAAAACTTTCTAGGCGGGAGGGGGAGGGGGGGGGGCAGTCTTTCCCATTACCGCCAGGGTAACCAGAAACATTCTGCGTCATCCTTGTCGAAGGGCAATGTAGACCAGGACGTCATGGTCGTTGATGTGACACACGCACAGACGGACGATCGGACATAATTGTGATGCTAATATTGGAGAATCGCTCCCTAAAATGCTCAAATCTGATTGGTCGAAACACACATGCTGTGAGTTTTGTGCGTCGAGCGCAACGAGTCTTGAAAGAAAGACCTTCTCACCTGACCTCCAAGGTCTAACTACAGTTATTGATTATTGTTTACTCGCTACAGTTGTGCGTGGACTATTGTTACATTGTTCTTATTGTGCGTTTCATTAATTAATTAATTAATTAATAGCCAGTAGGAATGATGGGAACATGGGCAATCACAACTAAAAAATAAGAGGTCAGCCACATTTGAGATGATGTTTTTAACATAGACTTTCAGACCCAGGTTTAGTTTTAGTGTGATAGCCTTACATATTATACTTTTGTTAATTTTAATTTTTAAAACAGCAACTCAACCAAAATTTTGTTTCAAGGTGGGCTACTTATTCTTATTCATAGCACTGGTAAATTTACATCACATGTAAAACAAAAGCAGATAAATACAAAATCTTGTTCTTAAAAAAAAAATGAAATGGAAAGTCGGAAACGAAGTTATTATTCAGCTAATTCCTCTCCTGTAAAAACATCGCCTTCCAGTTCGTAAATTCTGTCTTGGACATAACCACTATAACTTATTGGCACGTAGTAAACCACCATTTCCTTACAGCAATAACGCTTAGAAACTCGTTTCCCAGACAACATTCAAAATGATCAATAGATGCATCAATTTGGATAAACGTCCGTCGGTTTGCTTCTACGGGTCTTCCGTGTCTCGATACGGACGTAAAATACCGCACTTACACGAACTTACACACGCCATAAACAAGCGGAGTTCGGCAGAGGGGAGACTTATGAATGGTTTAGCACCAAACTAGGCAGGCGTCAGTCGTAAGAACTTCGGAGCCAATTAAGAGGCATCATTCTTGTATTGTTGGCGTCACTTTATGGGCGAGGTAGTTATCATTATACTGTAATTGTTATTACCTGACTTTAGAGCGTTCATGGGTAGTAGTTTGAGAGGATGACGAAGATGTTGAAATGCATTCCTTTATGTAGTAAACAACATTTTCAAGTCGAACTTTAGTAATGTCATCTGTATTTATTCTATTTATTTTATTTATTCGTTTATTATTTATTTAATCCTTTCTTTCTTTCTTTCTTTCTTTCTTTCTTTCTTTCTTTACCGTCTATTCTTTCTATTCTATCTATAACGTAGAAATGAGAAAAGCTCCATAAAGCTGCTCATAATTAAGTTATGCTGTAAGCAACACTTCTGTCTGTCCGTTTGAGAGTGTGTTACGTCCAACCTTAAAAAACTTCCATGCCTCTTGGATATGCGTTCTTGTAGTCATTGTCTTTCAACAAGTTTAACGTGTTTGTTGACCGAAGGTGGTCAGGAAGAGAGGGATAGTTTCAGAGTAAGGGGAATTTCTTTATACCCGGCACCCCCACCAAGATTTGAGCGCTGGTACAGTCGTTGTATGTTGACTGTGAGTGAAACTCTCTCTTCGGTATACCGTACTCTTGCTTGAGTATAAATGCATATTCGAGGTGTTGTTTCTCAATTAAAATCTATATTCATGTTGAAATTCATAGCAAACAAGTTCGTATGCATTCTTCAACAGCAACATTAAAATTGGAAACTCTCGATTTCGACTTTCAAAAGTTATATCATCAACTAAAAGTTTGTTTTCAAAAGACTCGAGTTTCAAGAAAGTTTTCAAACTTCAAAAAGTAAATTTTGTTTATAATAGGTATTAGATAATCCCATTGAATTTGCAAGAAACGGAAGAAAAGTGTTAAGTAGAAGAGTGGAGTTTGAAATATACAAACAATTTATACATTGCAACTCACATTTCAATAATTGTGTATATTTGAGTGTAAAAACGTTTCAAAATTTAAACATTTACAATTGCACCAAAACACATGTTAGATATAACGAAATTAATATTAGTGCTCTTGTATTAATTGCTAGAACGAAGTGTTACAATTTAAATTATGCCCAGTTTTATATTATGTCGAGTTTGCCATCACTTTTCTGCACACCCAATCCGTATAGCTAATGATGCAATTATCCTGACCATTATTCCACTTGAGCATTTAAACACGTGAATTTATTGGCATGTCAATGTTGCTGATTGCATCATCATAATGTAGTAACGTATGCACATTGTTTTGCATCAATATTCATGTAGGCGGAGTGATGCTGTCATGCACGATCTCACAACAAAGGTATTTCGGTAAATATGGAAAACTATGCGTGAAATATGATTTCATGACTGTCGGTGAAAACGGAACAGAACGGGACGAATATTTACGATTCAAATCCCGTTGTGAAGTTCAGCACGTAAAATATTAATGAAATCACATATATTAACTTTCGTCAATGGCAAACTCGAAAATATGTGTTGCAGACCACACCCCTTAGGATAACGGCACATAGGCTATTAATCATCTATTGAGAATTTATTTAAAAATGAGTCATTTGCTATTGATTTATACCAAGCATCTGACGATCGGAACAAAACTATTTTAAGTAAAAAGTCAATTAAATTAAGGATGATTAAACGCTAATTTTGACCAGCTTACCCGTTGCAGATCTAGCGGATTTGAGATATGTCAAAAAGTATTTTTTCTGAAGAGAATGCCGCCATAAAATCTACTGTTGCTATTTGTTTTGGGTTCAGTAAATTTGGGGTCAGTTTTGACTAGAACTCCCCATACGAATCACCGCCAAATAGACCAACTGACTATTGAAAATAATTAATCTGAGATCTGGTATTAAATATTAATTGACATCTATGATAACCTAATCATTCTTGATTCACCTTTTAATGTACGATTTTTCATTTTTTAAATATACATTTTTAGTCTTCATAAGAATGCACGGACTGTCTCTCAACTTTTAATCATCGAACCTTAAAATAATAAATATTCCGACATTTTATATAGTTGGGAGTTGAAAACAAATACCCCATGAATCGACCAATCTTCATAGCCTCCTCAAGTTTAATGTTGGCACAGGTGAATTTAAAATGCAAATCATATTTTAACAAATTGCATTTAAAAAATCTAATTCTAATCAGGTCCATTATTAAAACAAAACTAATCGAAAACTCGTAAATAAGGTCAGGAATCGAACCCAGTAATTGATTTATGAGGAATTTATATTTATTCTCTATCGTATACAGTTATGATCCACTAAGAGAATCGTCGATTGCGTCGGGGCCTGCAGGGTTGGCTTGGTCGCTTTGATTTAAAGTCCCCCACTGAAAATCAGTTATATAACTGAGTGGGTAGACTCTAAATAAAATTTATTTTTATTATTTTTATTTTATTAATTCATACAAAATGAATATACAATTAAAACTTACAGAAAATCCGCTGTACCAGCTGATGTTATATCGCGATCTTCCGTCTGCTAGTGTGGGCGGGGAAAGGGACCGCCGTTATGATGTGGGTTTCACCATACCGTGCGTTTATGAATAATTCACTAGCCAGCCACGTACATAACTAGGCACAATACGGGTGTTGACCGGTTAGCCAAGGTGAGGGTCACAATTAGTTCTGGAAAAACTGTCAATTTTTGGTGGTGGTTTACATTTTTACAGCGGCGAGACGTTTAAATACAACGTGAGGTGTAGATTGAAAAATTGAACTCTTTTGTACAGTTAGGGTCATGGAAACTGTACGATGTTCAGTGGGAGTGGTTAGTTTGGGAGATGTGTTTGTGGAATAGTGACCAATTCATGATATCGTTGACAGAGTTATTTCATTTTCGAAGAACGATTTCTTGGGGTTCAGTCCCATAATTTGCCTTTTAAACTGAATGAAACTGTCACGAACTTTCTGTCAGGATTGCCGGTAACTAGTGTCGATTCGACGACACATTCGAATTATTCTCACAGGTAAGTGTGGGTTAACCGGTACCTCTTCGGTACGAACTGTATGAAAGACAGGAGAAAAACACACGGTACAAACAAACACATTGTTTGGGAGCATCGAATTTTTTTTTAAAGTAAAAAAAAATTCGCCACACATACCATGGGACACATTTGGCAGTTATAAAATAGCTATTCGCTCGGCCCAGATGCAACTTTGCAAAGTTGTCAATAAAGCGTGCATTGACAGGCCCTGTGGGCATAGAGTGTCTCAATCAGCCAGAAAAAATCACGGATATGGTCAATTTTGGAGTTTTAACAAAAAGGAAATTCGTGAAAACTAGTTTATTTTTTATAAATTATTTTCAAACAAAATTTGGAAATTTGTTACTACAGAGCTCTATATTTCCACATTCTTGACATACGTTCAAAATTTCAAAAACCTGTGTTGTCAGTCAACCGAGCGAACACCAATTTTCTTAGAAGCATTCCTATACTCTCTTAATTATATCTGCTTTGTAATATTTATTTGATGTTCTTGAATTCTATCATCCCTTGAAAATATACCGGTTCTTTTGGCTCCAAAATGGATAAATGCTTCATCAGCTTTTCTTCCTTCTAAAATATCTGACTGAAGACACAATATGTACCCGGCTTAGAGGTCATTCATTGTGCAATGACTTACACACTGCACGCTATTATCTGTTTCCTTCACGTTTGCATCCCAGTATAGCGATGTTGACGCCCTAATTTCCCTATAAAAAGAATAATTTCCAAAGCTATGTTCACGTTTCGTCTTAAATCAGTTGTGGGAATGATGTCAAGGATGTGTGTATGTACGGGGAGTGGCGGAGGATGGCGCACGGACGGCCACACTTGCAACTATTTGCTTTACAATGCACTCGGATAACCCGCGATACTAATATACCCACACGAGCCGTGAATATGTATTTTGTGAACAGGGAATACCTCACATCACGAGCTCGCAGCTTCTGAATGTGGTGGGACGGAGAAGTGGGAAGAAGATGGAATCGGAGGTGGAATAGATAAAATGACCATAAGAGAAGGGACTGGGTGTTGGATTGAACAGAACGGGATCAAGTTAGTTTGTTATAGCCCACGATTTGAGACAATTCGTTGATCGTTGATTACAAAAGAGGACATGTTCCTTATATGGGGTTTCGAACCCACGTGTCTGAGGGGCTTACTTCCTAACTGTGTGACCCAAACATAGAGAGTATAATCTTCAAGTTAGTTGGTTAATTAATTGTAATGTTCTATTTATCTAATAAACTATCTTATACTTTATTCTTGACAGCTTTATTGCATATTTTAAAATTTAATTTGTATGTGGTATTATTTTATACATTAAGGCTATTCGACCGCGTTTTTTCATTTTCCAAATATGCTACCAAGTCCAAAACATAGATAATGGGTTTGAAACCTGACTATTTTATATAATCAAAAATATATATTTTTATTTTTCGTTCGGCGGTATTTTTTTTACCCATTTGACCCGCCAAACGGAAAAATTCGCAGGAAAGACAATTGTTTAAGAAATCTTTTTTCTCTCAGTCAGTCTATAGAAACAGTTGAAAATTCATGTCACAAAAACAAAAACCCCCTAGTTTGAATGGTGTGCCTTGGCGAAATTGAAGTTGGAAATTATTTTGAGGTGGAAAATTGGGCCGTGTACCGGGAAATCAGATTTTTTTGATTTTTAAAATACCATTTTTTTTTAAACATCACTATATTTTGACTTGGTATCATATTTTGGAAAATAGAAAAACGCGGTCGAATAGCCTTAAATCGTAAAGGATTTTTAATTTCTAATTTCTTTTGATTGATGTAAAAATATGTCTGAAGTGTTGTATTCAATTATGTTTAAATAGATAAAATAAATTCTTCGCGTGTCAATAGTTGTACTTTACTGCTTTACTTGTAGTAATGTGTCTGCTTTTCATTGAATTATTTGTGAACAGATCGCCAAAGTTTTGCCCCGATTGAAAAACCGATTGCATTGTCCCCCTTAGCTGCTTTGCGGATAACAATGTTCAAACATGTTTCTGGTGTTGGTTTTTTAAAAAAAAATTTATTGAAATAAATAGTTCTTATTATACATTACCAAAACTATTAGTATTTACTTTTAATAACATTATTGTTACAATAGTTCATCTGTCTAGATAAAAATAGTGCTGTGACTAACTTATTATCAATCGATTTATGGCGAATGATCATGTGAATGAACTTTGAGTCCTCAGTTCTTTTGGGTATTTATGATCAGGTTTGATTTCTAGAGTAGAGGTTTTTACGAGTCATTAGGAAAAAGCAGAAGTCACTGAAACATCTTTTCAAGTTTAACGAAGGAAGTTGGTGTGTGAGTGAACAAAGACCCTACCAAGTCATTCCATATAAAAATTGACGAAGAAGTTTTTTTTGCGATATCATACGGAAACTGAAATTGCATTTTTGATTAAAACGACCAGATGTTGGGGGAAACCTAAGAACCAATTAAGAATAAAAACGTGATGTGATCTTAAAAAATCAAATCCTATATTAATCCACCGGATGGTTTTCGATTTTATATTCTTGCAATTATTATGAATGCTGTTTTTTGAAGAAGAAAAAAATATATTTTTCCAAGTAAATATTGTAAGTAGGCTATAGTTTTAAATATAATGTTTTAAAATTACTTTTTCATTCGTTTCGTTTATAAAGTTATCAAACTGTTAATGGCTGCGTATCCACCTGCATAGTTAACACTTACATAATAACTTATGTAATAATTATAGGTTTTTCCAACTTTGTATTTAGTTGTGAAATAAAGTACGTGTCATGTAGATGGATGTAGTTACAACATTAATTTTGAATCAAGCTAAAAAAAAAGTTTCAACAGTTTTGTATGCCTCTTTGTGGTTTTTGTCTTAATCTTTATAATCATTATTCACACGTATAAGTGCAGTTCTTGGGTGTATCATTAAGAAGGAACGTACACATGCAGCGGTGCGAGGAAATCAACAGTTCTTTTGGGGCGCCAGATATATTAAGTTTATACTGTAGTTAGCAATGAAAGATTCGTTCAATTTGCATTACCAAAGATTATAATAACAAAAAGAGTTTGATTTTACCACATATTTTATCTTACTAGTTTGTTGTGTATTATCTTATGTACATCTTATACTTTTATGTAATATGTAAATTTTTTAAATGAACAGTGTCCGAACCTCGCCTTTTTGTAACCGATATTTTTTCATATTCACCACATAATATTCAGTGACAAAAGTATGACATATAAATTTTTCCTGAAAGTTTATAGATTTTTTATTTGTAGTTCCCTATTTTATGAATATTAGTTAACTTTTGATATCATTTGATATAAACCAACCGAAGAAAATTGATTTTAAATGCATTACAATGAAACCCTTTATAAATGTATATTCCTTGTTTGGGCAGGTTCAGAGACCAAAGAGTTTATAGAAACCATTGTCACTGACTAAGAACAGAATCTGATGAAAATAACCCCCTCCGGAATTAATTAAACAAATTAACATCACAAAAGGTTAGACAGAAGCTTTGAATCGTTCGTTTTTTAAAAGTGCACAAGAAAGAAAATCAACTCCCGATTTGGCGTTACATCCACAATAGGTCTGTCATCTGTCAGGGGCCCAGATTTTAAAATATTCCGCCTGCTTATCCTAATCAAGACGTCGTGATGTCTTTGATAGAGGCTCGTAGATAATTCGCACATCAATTAACGTCTGTGATAGTCATTCAGATGTCTTAATTACCGCTTTGAGTGAGCGCTGTGCAGGCATAGTAATCAGGCGACTGCCGACAAGGCTTAGCTCGCTTGCATTTGGGAATAGGGGTCGTCCTGCCTTTTTAATGCAGGACATTTCCTTGTTTTAGCTGAGGGGAAAAGACATTGATACGTTGAAAAATAGCGCCAAAGGGAAAAAAGTACGACTTTCATTACGGTCTTAATTTCATGACTTATAAAATGACTATCCTTTCAAGTATAATAGGTCCAAGTGAATTGGCAAGGGGCACTTCTAACAAACATATTAATTGATGTAATTATCAATAGAAACACCCTTTAGTTTTGGAAAAAAACTTTGAAACTTTGCAATTCAATTTCTCGAGTGAAAACCCGCCTAGGGTACTGCATTTCCCTTGTTCGAGATTATAGATTTGAAGTTAAGGGAATCTCCTCGATTTTTTAAGAGGAATTAATCTATTGCTATTTTCCCACCGCTTTAACGACTTAAAAAAAACATTGGAAAAAAATTCAGTCAGGATTTCCGAGGGCGGGTATCATATTGAGACCTCCCGGATCATAGCATAACGGTTGAGCTATATCTAACGGTTTGCCAATAGGGGGGGGCCAAAATT
>JAMZAV010012725.1:0-35359 GCA_024449915.1 Sweltsa coloradensis | reverse complement strand
CAATATTATAACTATACCACCCCCTACTTTCGTGGGCAATAAGGGGGTCTGGGGGCGCCCCCCCAGTTTAGCCCCGCAGGGAATTTTTTTTCAATTTTGGTGATCCAAGAATGGATTTGGTGCGTTTTAACCGGCAATTAATATGATTTTATAGATGTTGATAGCCTCATTTTTATGTGATGAAATTTTAATGAAATGGATGAGAAAATGTTTTTTGTTGAACTCGTAAACCAACGGTTTTTTTCATTCTTTTTTGTCTTCCCCAGTTTAGCCCCACAGGGAATGTTTTCAATTTTGGTGATCCTAGAATGGATTTGGTGCGTTTACCAGCAATTAACATGATTTGATAGCCTCATTTTTATGTAATGGAATTTTAATAAAATGGCTGAAAATAAATTTTTTGTTGAACTCAAAAAGCCAACGGTTTATAGTTCTTTTTTTGTCTTCCCCAGATTAGCCCCGCAGGGAATTTTTTTAAATTTTTGGGTGTTCCTAGAATGGATTTGGTGCGTTTTACTGGCAATTAATATGATTTATTGAACGAGCGAGTGAGCGAAGCGAATGAGGATTACTATTCAAGATAAACGGCACTTATTCTGTGACTTTGTGTGTGTGTGTGCTAGTGTGTACTATAAAAATCAGCCGAATCGCTGAACACATTGCGCTTTTGTTTTAATTGTTAACTCATAAAGCCAACAGTGTGTTATTCCTCTTTGCCTCCTCGTAGCGGCATAGCCAGAATTTGGGAAAAAATACACATTGTGAAAGTAACCAATGAAGAATTTAATACCTACAAGAGGAATCCGGGGGCCTTCCCATTTGAAAAAAAATTGTATGTCCTAGACCGTTAAATAATCTGTGCGTTTTGGAAAACTATTTTGTTATTTTTTTTGTTTTCTCCGTTTATTGGCAGAGCCATTATTTGGGATTTAGGAAAACTACTTAAACGCATAATAATGAAAATTAGGGGCTCCGTGGGCGTTCCCCTAGAAAAATGTATGTTCAAAGTAATTTGGTACAAATCTGTGTGTTTTTAAAGAAACACTTTGTTAACAAATATTTGAAGAGAAAAGATACGATTTTTTTCTTTACGGACAAACTTGCTGTCTCGATCTCATTTAAATCAATGCTATTTTATGTAGAAATTGTACTGGAAATACCGCAATTGAAATAGGTCCAAGATGTTCTTCTTATTGCATTCACGACGTCGATAATCCTGCTTTATAAGACGGTAACTAAAAATTAAAACAGATAACTCGAAAATGTTCCTGACTTCCTCCATGCCACCAGCTGTTTATTTACTTAAATTCCCAAATCAATCTATTCATCGAATATAAGCGAGCTTGTCTATTCATTTAGCAGAATTGTTGAATTGCTACCTGTTATTAGTTTAGTTGAGAACTACTGGATGAATATCCATCATGCATGTTGTCTGCACTTTTACTTAATCATGATTTATGACAAACTTTTCAACGGTTTAGTAAAACTATAAGGTAAGTAAAGCTGTAGCCATACAATTCAGTGGGATGTGATTTTAACAATTAAAATAGTCATATAAAGTATATAAAATATTATGTTTCAATAAAAAGTAATGAGTGGGTGGGTCCCTGCGGGACCACCCACCCACCCCTTTTGGTATCCGGGCCTGGGCTCCGATTTGGTATGTTCGCCACGCCACTGAGCAGCATTGTTCATTTCATAGTATTCAAGATGTCATTATCACATAAATTATAAAGCATCAACAATATTAAAACTTTGTGGACAACAACATACAAAGAAAATAATTCGAAGATTGTATTTTGGATTTATTTGTCCAAACTCCAAATTATTTCAATTTGAATTTTAAAGCTCTTTTTACATTGGGAGTGAAATCAAGGCTAGGTCCCAGGGTATAGTTTGAAGTTCTGAAGTTAACGACTTTGAAGCATTGTTAAACGAGTATTACACGGGAACTGCAGTCAGTCCATATCTGCAGTCACTGATAGGAGCCAATTGCAGTTTTGGGTTGCAGTTGGCTACAATACCTGGATAGGCAATTTTCTAAACTGCTGACTGCAACCGCAGGTTGGATTTTTATGGTACTGGGCATGTGCACATTGCCACATTCGCTCTGCTCACTTCAGATTGTAACCAAGAACTGTAGCCAGTTGGCGGTACCCCTTTGAGCAATAAAGCACGTAATAAACAGTACAATAACATTATGTCTCCCAATGCATATTAGTTCTTGTAGCCTAAAGGGTTCACTTAAATAATTATATAATGATGGCATTTGAAGTTGCCCCGTTTATACCAGATCGCCCCCCCCCCCCCCCATAAATTACTTTGGAAAAACGCGTTTTTCTCCCTGGGTAATACAGTCATCCTACATTAATTAAGGGTTTCAGACCCGGTATTGTATAAGGAAGAACATAATATGTTCGTTCATTGCATAATTCAACAACAAAAATTACTTTTTGTCACCTCAGAACTTATTTGTGCCATATCCACTTTTTGCTATTTTGGAGGAAGATGTTTTAGAATTATTGTTAGTGCTTATTGTTGCTAATAAAAAAAATAATATAGTCAAATATTTAAGCTTAAGCAGTGTTTTAGCAATGTCAGTTTGTTCCATATCCATCAGATGACACCATATCTTAGTGCTTAGTTGTGCCATATCCAATTTACATATACTAACAAGTGGATATGGCACAAATAAGTACTGAACCAATATCTAATTTGATGAAATTTTGTTCTATATCAATAGAAAGTGCTAATTTACGCATGCCCTACAATTAAAAAATATGAAATACCTTTCATCTAACCATTTGAAGACAATTGCAGCAAAAATTGCTTAAATTCAAGCATAATAAACAATAAAATATTTTATTTTGTCTATCTGAGTCTTCATTGAAATAATTATTTATTTAAACCCCACAATAATTCAATCATAATAGTTGAGAACATTAATGGTTGGTGTTATTTTCTATTCCACAAACTTATATCCACTTGCACAACAAAACAAACAATAACACAAATCAGTGGATATGGCACAAAAATTTTAATCAAGTTATCCATTAAGTTGAAAATCGTTGTGCCATATCCAACAGGAAGTGCTTATATTACGTATACCCTGCGGGTAAAAATAATGTTAAACATTTTAAATCAATAATATTTATTATTGTAAGATTGCAACAAAAATTTCTCAAATTCAATTATAAATGACGGTTTGGCGGTGAATCAAACATTCAAACCTCAATTTCTCCACTTTGGTTAAAGCGGATAAGGCACAAAAAAGTTCTGAGGTGACGTTTTGTATCTAAACAAGTTCAATAGCTTAAGATACCCGACCGATACTTATCTTTTGCATGAAACTTGAATCTCTTGAGGATATAGTGAGAGGGAATGTCCCATGTCCTTCATAGGACACACTACAATAATAGCTTTTGCAATAAGGAAAACGATTCAAAATACTTAAAGATAGGTGGATTTAAACAACTCAAACTTCTTATTTTAGGGATTTAAACAATGGATACTTATGTTAAGTTTCAATAGCGATTTTGTATTGTATTGACAGTGCCATCATTGCTAAAATAATCCTGTACCCATTTTTGATACGTATCCCTCCAAACCACATTATTGGATGAGCGAAGCGAGCGAAGCGAAGATTCCATTTCACTACACTGGAGAAAAAAATCCGGAATGTATTTTTTTCTTTCTTTCTTTTTTTTTTTGTATTTTTGTGTGTCTGTGAACACGATTCCGGCTAAACCAATACTCCAATTGCGATGAAATTTTATGGAGGTCTATGAAATCTCTGAACGAAGAACTGCACGGGGGGAAAAATCGATTGAAAAATTATTTCTCATGAAAATCGCAATTTTACGATTTTTTTCGATTTTTAACAAAATTCTTTGATTTATAACACCTGCATGCTTTGTCCGATTGTAATAATTTTTTCACACAACCTTTATTTTATGAATTGATATATCCGTGTGAATTTTGAGCGTTATCGAAAGATAAATTTCTTTAAAAAATCGCAATTTTTGGAATTTTTTTGATGTTCAAATTTCTTTGGCTTATAGCACTTACATGCTTTATCCGATCGTAATGATTTTTTCACAGAACCTTAATTTCATGAATTTATATATTCGTGTGAAATTTGAGCGCAATCGAAAAAATTATTTGTTATAAAAATCGAAATTTTCCGATTTTTTTTCTTTTTTTAAATTACGAATAATTAAAAATAATTAAAATTAAAGTTTATTTTTTATTTAATTTAAATTAATTTAAAAAAAATCAACTAAGTAATGATTTTTTCATAGTACAACAGAAAATCCGCATAACACTTAACAACTCAATGCACCAATTACGCTCATCCAACAACGCGGCGGGACTTAAGCGTTTTCCTAGTTTTAAAATAGTATGTACACCGTACGTCCGTAATACAAAAATTAAGGTCCTATAACTCCAGAGAAAAACCACAGGTGCCAATAGTACGCAAGGCGACACTAGCAGACAAAGATCTAGCAGATAACAGAAAACTGCCAGACATCAATCTCAACTCTCTGTGGTCGACAGCGACACTATGCGTACCGAGTGCCCTATTAGCTCTCAATCAACAAACATATACACACAGTTATTTGTGCAGTAGGTACAAAGCATACGTACATACTTAGTATTCTTATTTATATTTTATGAACATCATTGTTTGTCTACAACAAAAACAATACCTAGATGCAGTGGTTATTTCTAAAATAATAAGTGGGTGGACGCTTGACTATCTCCTTCCTCGGGGGCCCCCGGGGGGGTTGACGGGTAGGGTGAGGTCGTAGGTAAGGTACCATATTTCAAAGTGAAGTTTGCTGGACAAGCGATTTCAGGTAAAAACAGCAGGGGGGGGTTGGGGTGCGAGCCCCCCAACCACAGCGCCGCAGGCGAATTTTTTTAAATCAGGGTTTTTAAGAGTGATTTTTGAGCGTTTCAGAAAAAATACGGGACTGAATGCAATACCGAAATACTATTGTTGTGTGGTGCAAAAACCAGAAAACCTTTTTCCAAAAAAGAAACGTCCGCCCAGAAATTAATCACTGCCTAGATGTAAGGGATTATGCATTGGGAAGGGAACATCAGATGAACAACATACTATAATTAGACGAGTGAGCGCAGCGAACGTAGTCTACAATTCAACTCAAATGGCAATTATTCTGTAATTCTGTGTGTGTGTGTGTGTGTGTGTGTGTGAACATCGAAAATAGATAGTGCTGAAATTTTAAACAGACATCCAGTGCGAGTTTACTGAGAACTGCTAACAAAATCAGCTAGATCCATTGCGATTTAAATGTACAAGAAATAATAAAATGAAAAATAGGCTGCAAATCTGTAGGATTTATTTTTACGACAATAGTTTTGTTTTCAGAAAAAATATTTTTTATTTGTTATTTGTCAGGCGGTCAAAATTGCATGCAGTGACCCAAGGTCTATCGAATCTTAAATTTCCGCTAGGAGATTGAGTAAACCTTGCAATCTCTACACGTATAATTTCGTACTGGCTATGTTTTCCATAGTATTATCACAGACGATAAAGAGTACTACACTGCGTTGTATGCATTTCAAAACATGTTTTATATTTTTTTAAATACAATCCACAAATAACAAAATTTTTCCATACCAGGGGATAGAACCCAGGTCTCCCACATTCCCGGTAAAAGGGCGCCTTATCCAACTAGACTAGGAAAATGCCAAAGTTGTTGCTAGACTAGCGAGCGAGTCATGTGTTGAATATGCGGGAACAACAAGGAGAATTTTAAGTACGTGGGGAGTATAGTAGCATGCGATGGAAGGATTCAACCAGAGATAGGAAGAAGGACGCAGCAAGCTGTTGAGTTATTCCAATCTATCCAAGATCTCCTATGGAACAGAGAAGTACCAAAGAAGTGCAAGGTTACCATCTACCAGACTAATTTTGTTCCAATACTGACATATGCAGCAGAGACTTGGAATATGACAACAGTGGATGAGAGCCTTGTGCAGGCTGTAGATATGAAGTTTTTGAGACACATTGTAGGTAAGACTAGATGGGACCGAATACGGAATGAGGATATCCGAGATCAAGTAGGCGTGAGGAATTTAATGGAGCAAATAATGAATAATGAATTTAATGGAGAGAGAAGATTAAAGTGGTTCGAACATGTCAAAAGGATGGAAGGAGTGAGATTACCAAGAAGGATGATGGAATTGAAAATTCCAGGTAGGAGACCAAGGGGCAGACCACGACAACAATGGCAAAATAGCGTGAGAAAGGATGTAGAACAGCGAGGAGGAGACTGGAATGTGGTGGAAGGAGAGGAGTGGTGGCAGGACAGAAGAAGATGGAGAGGCCCGTCTTCAATGCCGACCCAACGCAGAGTTGGACGTGGCAACAGATAATGATGATGATATATGTATATATATATATATATATATATATATACTATATGACATAATGAATTCTTTGAGTTTCCGAGTTAAAATAAGTTTTATTGACAACGTTTACATATTTATATATATATATATACATCCAAATTTGGTTTTAGGGTTTTTGTTCGTGTATTTCCTCTTCTCTCTAGCAGGCCTACACAAAGACCATTGTCAGCTGGTCGACGTTTCGGCTGAATCACATCAGCCATCATCAGGACGAAACCCTAACAGCTCAGAAAAAACTACTGCTGCTGCCTCGACTGCAGACGTGGGAATGAACTCGCGTAACAACTCTGCTAGTTTATATGGTAGGGATATAAACTAGCAGAGTTGTTACGCGAGTTCATTCCCACGTCTGCAGTCGAGGCAGCAGCAGTAGTTTTTTCTGAGCTGTTAGGGTTTCGTCCTGATGATGGCTGATGTGATTCAGCCGAAACGTCGACCAGCTGACAATGGCCCTTGTGTAGGCCTGCTATAGAGAAGAGGAAATACACGAACAAAAACCCTAAAACCAAATTTGGATGTATCTACGACTGTTCGTGAAAACCTACGTGCTAACATATATATATATATGGATTGTTGTAGGTTTTCGCGGCCCGTCATGGGATAAAAACAAGGATCTTGGGTAAAACCGCGTCGAAAATAAACCTGGGCGTCCACGCCCAGGTTTATTTTCGACGCGGTTTTACCCAAGATCCTTGTTTTTATCCCATGACGGGCCGCGAAAACCTACAACAATCCATTTATATGTATATATATAGGTATATATAAATGATAGGGTTTTGAGTTTATTAAGGGTGCGTCAAGTTACTGTAAGCCCATAATGCTCCACTCTAGCCTATGATAGGCTAGGGAGGAAAGACCAATGCTGTCTAGATCCAGTCTTAGGTAAAGGGGAAGAAAAGGGAACAATACCGGGTACTCAACACATGGCTCACTCACTCGTCTAACAATGACTTTGGCTCCTTGAAGTCACCAATGATTAATGAAAGACAACATACTTATGACAAATAATTACACAACAAAAATGGAACTTGGGACGTCATGATATGGAATGCTTTCATGTTAAGGTAAGACTCCACTCTAGCCTATGATAGGCTAGGGAGGAAAGACCAATGCTGTCTAGATCCAGTCTTAGGTAAAGGGGAAGAAAAGGGAACAATACCGGGTACTCAACACATGGCTCACTCACTCGTCTAACAATGACTTTGGCTCCTTGTAGTCACCAATGATTAATGAAAGACAACATACTTATGACAAATAATTACACAACAAAAATGGAACTTGGGACGTCATGATGTGGAATGCTTTCATGTTAAGGTAAGAATACAGTTTATCCACATTAAATATGTAACAGCAATCAGCAGACACTTTATTTACAGATCAATCATCATAAATAACTATAACTTTGTAACATAAACATTAAATTCTCAATATAAAACATTGTAGTACAAGACTGGGTGTGTTTATTAAAACATAAATAAAGGACTGAATGAGTTTACGAATTAAATAATCTCGATGAAGCAAAAGCAAAATATGGCAAAGCTGGAAAAAGTCAATTGGCAGTGCAAACAGTTTTGCTTCTTCTACGGTGTTATTTAAATTTAGGAAAAATCACATTTTAGTAGGGATGGTACGTTTAAATGTTTAAAGGTTTAGTGGACGGTTAGAGGTTCTTAAATTCGCAAAACTTTTTTTTTTTAAATACTGTAAATGAAATGTTATTTTGTCATCACTTTCGGAGTCTACACAAACACGGGCTAACTATTAGGCCGATAATTTTCTAAAAGTGCTTCATTTTGGTGGAGGTGCCGGGTCCCAGGCTGTATTAAGACATCTTGTCTGTTACACATGGTGGAGGTGCCGGGTCATTAAATGCAAGAGTGAGAATAAGACCGTTGTTAATTATCCGTTGGACGGTCATAAGTACAAGATTATGATTTTTGTTGTAAAACCTAGGCCTCTGCCTAGCTAAAATTTATTTAATTTTTAATTACTTATTGTTTTAAATAAGGCGCGTTTATTTGAAGGGATTAAAGTAAACGTTTAGGAAATGAAACGCTTTTTCCCATCCCTACATTTTAGCCAAACATTTTGCAGTGGACAATAAACAATCCACAACAAACTCTTTATGTTCCACTTTCCAATATCATTTTGTACAACTTGTGATTGCACTTAACAAAAAATAAGCTTAACAATTAACATGAAGCATATTTCTGACCAGTAACCATTAGGTCACCAAAGAAATCAATTGAAACAAGGAACTATTTGCCTGCTGGGTACAGATATAGTCCAATGTTTCAAGCGGGTTACAGTAACCATAGCCTAACATGAATGCATGAACGTCAGGGAGTTTGGGTAACGAAGCATCCATTAAACTACGGTGTGCCCGGAACTGTTCATGAGATAACTGAACATTGTAATTAAGTATCTCTTGTTGTGGTTGTTTTTTAAATAGGTACTATTTATCTTATTATTGAAGTACGGCATATCATTATTTGCTCAGATACTGTTTACATCTATCATTGCATTGGCTAACCTCTGGCAAGACGCGTGAAAAACATTGTCAACAGTCATGATTTTCCATCTCTCTTAACAAACATTATAAAATATCATCAATAACGGTTAGAACACAATATGATACAAAAAGCAAGTTTTACAAGGAATACGGTAACTAATTCATTTAAATGACATCACGTAGAATCATAGCAGTATACGTTGAATACTTTCAAAGTTTTTAACCTACTCTGAGCTATAGGGCAATCAGTCAATCACCATTCTACCCAAACTGTTGGAAAAAAATTCAAATTGATTTCCAACAAAACAATTATAGTGCAGCATTGTTTTAAATGTTAAATAAGATCTCGACTCAAGCTTGTGGGTATAATACACATAGAACTGTGCAGTGTGATCCTCAAGATGGACCCAAGTTGTCTGAAGCTGTTGGGCAAGCTCAAATAAACTTACTATATAATAAAGCATTAGAGCAAGATTCAACTGAAAACCCTCATCGGCTACGCTTGTCTAGTTTCAACTCGCAATAATCGCATCAGCAAAACAAACACATGATAAGAATGATGTCATGTAGACACCCAATGGGGAAATGGATTTTCGTGTCTCTTAGCCTCTACTATATATTACAAATTACATCTTCATGGCTACAATATCACCTAATGAATAAGCCTATATCTTAAACTTACGTACATTCTATTCAGTGATATTTAAATACATAAGCACGTTATTTACATACCTAAAAGGGTACTATCAAATGGCAAAGTAGGTGGTACAAATGTGATGTGGCTAATGGCTTAGTTAGTATTTCTATAAAATACTTCTCATATAGCTGCTAGGGGTTTGGATCTAAGTATTCAAAATAAACTCTCAATATGTAATATTGATCACTATTATTTGTGTAATTGGACATCGATGAAAGATTGACTATGGTGTTTGAACTTTGAAGTGCCTTTGGGTTTCTTAATCATCCAATACATGCATACAGCCCTTAAACTATCATATTTCCTGGTACTGCAAGGTGAGTGGGGCTATATTATCCGTAGCCGGGAATTACGATGACTGGTCCTTTGAGCAAATCGATGTAAACATTGGTTTATTGCCTAGAGAGTTCTTAGTGGTCTAATATACGCATGTTGCCCGACACGATCTTGTTTTCTAGTAATGCGCCCGAGGGAATGTCGATTCGATCCCCGTGGTTGGCTATGATGATGACTGTTCCTTTCAGTGACACGCCCCGCCCGAAAGTAACATCGCCGGACACCGTCAAGTGGTCCAGCTCGATTAGGTCGGGGATGTTTGCGAAGCGGGACAGGAACTCCTTAACCTAAACAAGACATGTTGCAATTATTAACCTTGAAGTGTAGTACGTATTGTATTTATTTTTGCAGTGTTCACCCCTCACATGGCGTGCTCGGGGCATATTATACGTCATTACTCATTTTGTATTCAAAACCAGAGCTAGGTAGAGTAATAGGTACAGACAAAAGTTAACTATGTTTTGTACAGAATATATAAAATTGTTGACATAGTGCGAATACAATTTCTTGTCATAGTTGAAACGAAGAGAAAGATAAAGGATAAATTAGGTAGGTCTACGGCTCTCACATAAAACAATCAACATAAAACAAAAAAGTACCTATACTATAGTTTATAATAGGGTTGCCGTTCGATACGAATTTCAGTATCGTTAATCGGACCAGTTAAATCGATTATTGATCGCGATAATTGATTAAAAAATTATCGATCGATAATCGAAAATCAAATCAAAATTAGGCCTAAACTTGCTGGTATACCGATGCGGACCGTGGACCTTTTGCGAGTGCGTCCTTTTGTTCCTTCTATTTGCTCAGAACAGGGTTTTTCCACACTATAATAGCAACGTCTTTCACGAGCTCCCCCCCCCCCCCCCCCACGCGTCTGGCCGGCGCGACGAGAGCGCGCTAAGTGGAGTAGACAGACCGCGCTATGCTACCCGGCTTGAGTGTTGTCTTTGTGAAGGTCATTCTTCTTGAAAATCGTGGTTCTGTGAAGTTTCATTTCAGCTTTTGTTGAGATTGTCGTTCATTCATTTACGAGATATTATCAGTTTAACTATTCAATGCTCCGATATTTATTACGTGACGAGATGAATATTGTTAGACATTAGTTTGGAAGACGACATAATATTGGTGTGAGAGAACTGATAAGATAATTATTATCGTAGCACTACGGAAAGAAGAAAAAAAGCGATAACGAGTTGGCGTGGACTGGGGAGGAATGCATCTCGATAAAATACTTGTTGACCTTGCTTGGCCGTGACGCAATGAGGTTGTGCAATCAGCGCCTGATCGGCGCGGGAATGCAGCCGCCTAGCGCCTGCCGCCCGAGCCGAGCCGGTCCGTAACACACACGCGTCATGCTGGTGGCCTATACGGCACAGTGCAGGCGCTTCATACTTCACGCCTTAAGAGTATTGTAGATCTCGCAGTGGACGCATTTTTTACGGAATAAAGCGATTAATGTCTTGACTGGTACTATTTTATGAAGTTCTGTAGAGCGGGCGGTAAATTACAACATTTCGGGCGGGCAAGCTATTCGATTATCGAAATATCGATAAGTCGATTCTGGAAGACTGAATCGATTATCGATCGTTTCGGGAAATCATCGTATCGATCGATATATCAATTATCAAACGGCAACCCTAGTTTATAAACGTGTGTGGCTGAGCAACTTATCATAGTAAGCTTGTGTATGAAAGGCTATCAAGTTGTCCAGTAACTCGAGAAAGGTGTATATCTATCTCTAGCTTTACCATGCAGTAGAGCTACCTATTGACAACATCTACAACTACTTTCGTTCGTGCAGACATAATTTATTCAAAGTACTCAGTACACGGGAGAATTTAGTAGATAATTTCACTAAAATAACCATTATGTTGATATTTAGTATATACAGTACCTAAGACTCTAAAGTTTGGGTTTACTTAATACTTAAAAATGGATGAATGAACAGTAAAATTCACCTTTGAGAAATGATTGTCACCCAGTTTGACAAGAGGGGTTGTTGGGAACATCCTCTGCGGCGACATGACCAACGATCCGTGGTTCAGACTGTACAAGTTGGACATGACGAGAAGAAGGTCGGACGTCTTCTTCACGGGCAGAAACCGGGACCGGGGAACGTTGATCCCTGCAGGCACCAACACAACAATGTAGAGTTGAGAAAGTGATGTATTTCAAGTTCAACATACACTATGTCAAATATAGAACACTTTGGCACAAAAAATAAAATTATGCAGAAAGTTGAACTCTTTCTATTTTCTAACTCCGACTCAAACATTAAATTGGGTTGTTGGAGCAACGTACTACTCAATTTCCTGGGCTAACATCTTAAAAAGAACAAACATAAAGGCTGTCAATCACATATATTATTTCATGTATGTAATAGTAGAGTTGATTATTTAGTATTGGTTTATTTATCACTCAAATATGTACAGTATTTCTGCCATTTTACATTGAGATAACCAATACAGAGGTATACAATCTAAAAACATAATAAAGACATTACTACGGGCTGCAATACACATTTCAGTAAACAAACGATAGGGTAACACTTAACAACAATAACTATAGGTCTATAAAACAATAATATCATAATGTTCAATTATTTATTATGTGTAGTTATGTGTTAGTTCTCTTCATGCTTGGGCAAAACGAAATATGTGTAATACAAAAATTACAAAATAAAGCAATGCGCAGCATTCTGGGGGTACGTAAGGATACATCTATTAAACGAATGAATGAAGCTCTTGGATGGCTTATGATTAAGGATAGAATACTGCTCAATACATTATCTTTCTTACACAGGATTTTTAAGGGAAGTGCCCCTGAATATCTAAAAGGGAAATTAATAAATATTGAAAAAAAACATACGTATGGGACAAGAGGGAATATCAATGTGGGTGTAGACAAATCCAATACAGGAAGCGGTGACAAGTCATTTTTTAATAAAGGAGCTAAGATATTTAACAGAATTATAAAGGACATAAGAGAGTTAGAAAATACTAAATCATTTAGAGCTAAGTGCACAAAGTTAATTTGAGAAAATAAATTGGCACCTAAATCATATGAGCAGGGAACTTTCTGGGATAAACAGTACTAATGCAGAATGCAAGTGACCTGTTTATTATTAAAAAAATTACATCTGCTTCCTGAATTGATATAATACATATATTTGTTATATATATATTTTTAAATTAAGTTGTGTGGATGAATAATATAAGCTGAATTGTATTATTATAAATTGTATTGTTATAACATGTATTAATATGTAAAATAGCCAAGTGCTACAATAAATAAATTACTAAAAAAATGATGAATTGATGATTTACTAAGTAATGAAACATATTAAAAATAAGATAGGATAACAAAACACATAATAAAAAATATAGGACTAATTAATTTTAAAACTTAAGCTTAGCTATTTCATTTTTATTTATTTTACTGTTTTAACACATGAATACTAAATTTCTGATTTGGACTTAAGTCCATCAGTTCTTGTCTTAGGAATTTGTAAACGGTGACTTTGGAGACACACAATAAATCCAAAGTAGTTCTGAATCGGCCTTGTTGATTCTGGCGTTGATCCGCAAATGTTCGTACTGTCCATACCACTGATTGTCATATTTCCTACTAGGAAGCTTCGCAAACGCTTTTTCAGGCGCGTTGTTGGATGTGCGTAATTGGTGCATTAAGCTGCCATGTGTTATGCAGATTTTTTGTTGTTCTGTGAAAAAATCATTACTAAGTCGTAGTAATAGAAAACAAAAAAAAATCGTAATTTTAAAAAATTAAAAAAATACTAGAATTGCGATTTACATCAGAAATATTTTTTCTATTGCGCTCAAAATTCACACGAATATATTAATTCATAAAATTAAGGTTCTGTGAAAAAATCATTACAATTGCATAAAGAATGTTGGTGTTATAGGTCGAAGAAATTTAAAAAAAAAACAAAAAATCGTAAAATTGAGATTTTCATGAGAAATAATTTTGCGATTGCACTAAAAAACGTAGCAGTTCCTAGTTCAAAGGCCTCCAGAAAATTTCATCGCAATTGGAGTATCGGTTTAGTCGGAATCGTGTTAACAAACACACAAAAACAAACAGAAAAAAAAAAGAAAAAAGAACCAGTGTAGTGTAATGGAATCTTCGCTTCGCTCACTACGCTCATCAATTAAAAAGTAACGATCTTTGGTTGGTTATCGCTCACTCGTCGATTGCGTCGGGGTCTACAGGGTTGGCTTGGTCGCTTTGGTTTACTATCCCCCATTGAAAAGCAGTTATATGATTGACTGGGTAGATTCTAAACAAGAGTTTATTTCTTTATTTATTTATCTGATGATTTATATAACTGTGTGATTGTTAACATAACTACTTAGTACTAACTAATACATCACACAATGTGGCAAGCGATTCCTGAATGAAAGTCGACGAGTGGTGATACACGGTTGCCCGGTGAAAGCGTGAAACAGATTTAGTTGCACAGTGAACACCAGCAAGAAGGTAGGAAATATAATTTATCAATTACCGAGTCCACCCTCAAAGGACTTCATTGCGGCACCAACCGCCGTCTCCAACTGAATTACGTTCAGATTGTTGTCGAGCGTTTTGCTGTTCACGATTATCTCCATGTTCAGTGTTCCCTCGTTTAAAACACGTTCAATAGCTGAAACAATTCAAATTACAAGAAGCATATTTAGTTATTCACATTAAGGTTTTAACTTTTAAGTTAAACATGCGGTGAAAAACTATGCACACTCAATTATTATTTCTGCTTAAAAAGTATGTTGGCTCTTATTTTAAGTGGGTCAGGACAAAGCTAACAAATTTAAAATAAAACATGAACAGAAATACATTATAAAGGCAGTAGTAGGCCTTAACAAGCAATTCAAAATTCAAATGTAGCAACGAACGTCATTAAAATTAGTAAGTACCGGTATCTTACCATCCAGTTTTGCCCACAAGTTGTTTGTATTGAAAAACTGGAATTTCTTTACTGACTTGAAGTCGTCAACGTGTTCGCTTGGCACCTGAGCTATTTCCAGAAGACGGAGTTTGTTCTCGTAATAGATAAGTGTGCCACCCTGCAACACATTACGTCGTTTGGTATCACTATACAGTATTATTATGCGGTAGAACAAAATGCATAGATAATTACTATATAATCAGATTCCAGAGCAATTCTCTGACGTTGATGTGCACACAAAAATCACATAAAATTACACAAACAAAATTCACAAATGACTACGACATTTTAATAAAAACTATATGTATTGCTTTGGGACTTAATTAGAATTACTAAATAATGGCGAATTTGAAACTCAACTTGTAAGTAGTACAACAGTGCAGTTAAGTTAAGAGTGATATTAACACCACATGGTTTACACTTTACAAGGTGGCATTACTGCATTAGTATCACATCAAATTAGGCTCTTGGAGAATAGATGCGGAACCAGCTAGCCTACCAGACGACTGTCTTGCCCAACAGAATGAACAAGGCTGACTGTAATAAAGTTGCAATGTGGTTAGTTTATGACAGCAGTTTTTTCATATCAGAATTCTCATTGCATTGCATATCGACTGTTACAATTAGAGTGGAAAAGTCCAACCAGAGAGTTTAGTTTAGACTGGAGAAGGGTTGACAGGTTGGGAAAGCAAAGAGAACATCAAGAACATAAAGCCCAGTCTGAAGGGCTGGGGGCGACAAAACTTTTCACCTGCTGATGACAACTGCAGCTAATTGAAAGTTGTTTGTTACCTTAATCCACGACGCGTTTCGTCCTGGGACAAACAACTTTAAATTAGTGCAGTTGTCATCAGCAGGTGAAAAGTTTTGTTGCTCCCAGCCCTTCAGGCTGGGCTTAAATGTTCTTTATGTTTTCTATGCATTCCCAACCTGTCATCCCTTCTCCAATCTGATCGCTGGCTCAGGCTGCCGCATTCTTCCGCGAAACTCTTTGTCGAGTGTTGACACGACTGTCTGTTGAGTTTTGATGAAAATGAGCGCGTATACTGCGTGTTTTTGTAGGCTTGGCTCGAATAAATTGAGCCTAAAGCCAAGCTCGGCCTAAAACCAAGCTCGGCTCGGCGCGAGCTCTAAACTGAAGCTTGAAAAAGCTCGAGAAATTGAGTACTCGCACAGCCCTAATTTTTTTTCTTTAATCTTAAATGTTATTTACATTAATTCTTAAAATAAATATAACCCACTTGTGAACAACTTGTATGAACATTTGTCAATTAGAGAATTATTTTTTAAACCAAGATTTATAATAATTATACGGACTGTGATATACCTCGAACCCAGTTCATCTATTCCACAGATTATACTCTTATTATACCTTGTTTTATTTGCATCACAGACATTGCAAACAATTTTAATGCACTACATTACAGACATTGACAAAATGTTAGAAACACATGTAAATGCAGGTTTAGGACAACACAGTACAAATGTCTCCTCCCAGCTGGGGATTCTTTGAGCTCTCTGTACAAGCGAGTGTGTGACTCCCACAGACCTTGACGTCAGCCCGAGTCTTGTCCGTCACTTCCATGACAAACTCGGGGCTCTTGTCAGTTTCCGGGTGAACAAGAAGGTTTAGGATGTTCAGGTCGACGGTCGCGCCGAGATTGTCGATGTTGGACACAAAACAGTAATCGCGCCCCTGTTCGATGAACTTGCGAAGGAGGCCAGAGTTCTGGAAGCTGTCGTAGAAGTCTCCGTGGCCGGGTGGGTACCTGGGAAGACATCACGTCAACTTTAACCTTGTGTAAGCCAAAACACACGAACATCAGGATTACAAAACAAACCATGAAGGTTGTCAGTAACATCTTAAAAATAATACATGTAAAAAGAAATTTAAAAAGATGAGCAAGTTGATAGTCGAATATGTTTGCTGGTCGATGCTCTCTCATGTTTAAGTTATTATGTCTTAGCAACAAGGCACATTATAAATTTGGCTGGGTTTTATGTTCTCTATGCTTTTCCAACCTGTCAACCCTTCTCCAATCTAAACCAAAGGTTGTTCCGAATTTGTCTTGTTGATTCTTGTTTTGGAACTTGTTTGGCCCGTGTTTCTTATTTGAAATCCCGGTTTCTAGTTAGTCATTGTTTGCCCGTTGATGACTTCGGCGTCGACAAAGTCGCCTCAGTCTACTTTAAATATACTGTCCACGTTAAAAATCAGTTGTCTAATGTGATTTGAGTGGGTACACGAAACACGTATTTCCTCACCATGCGTCCATGTCTGCCTCGACGTGGCAGTCCTTGGCGATGGGGTGCAGCGAGTCGCGGTTGATGCGAGGGAAACAGCTCTGGTTGAACGTGTATATCTCCACCTGAAGGCCCTTGTACTTGCGGATTATCTTCTGCGTGTCCTCGTCTGTGTTGAACGAGTCCATCAGGACCAGAGGCACATTCGCCTTGTACGTCTTGTTCAGGTGCTGGAATAACAAGCTTTACACTCAAATCATGTTGAGAAAATTAAACATTGGACAGGGATGGTATTAACAAGGGTTGCACTATTGGGATAAGCAACAGAAGATTTTATAGGTATAATGTCCTAGTGAACTTTGAACTATGTAACCCACCTATATTTACATACATGACAAAATAATACTAACAAAATTCTCTGCCTTTATGATTTGGTTTTTGAAGGAGCACTCAACATAATAAATTGTATAAACTTTAAACAATTATTTCAAAATAATTACATTTAAGAAAATAATATCTATGATTACATAACAGAAATGTAACTTATGGGGAAGAAAAATATGGGAAAACCTTTACTGGGCAACTAGGCAGAGAATGTCGTAAGTTCCCACTCTGGGTGTGTGAAAGAAGACATTGAAATCTTTTAGGTATATGCTACATTGACTAGTCTTCTTTGTTTGGCTCACAATACAAAGTGAGTAAAGGGTTTCAGTTTGCCACACCGAAACTGCTCACATTTTTATTCTTTACTACCAGTATCACTAAACTTAAATTCATACACCTAGGCTTCATATCGGCTTAGCTGATGTTCTGGTTGTGTGCATGCAACATATAGCTTACACATAATTTTAACTGGTCAATCAAGTAACGTCTTTACTAAGGCAAGGAACTAAACGCAAGTAGGCAACATGACCAAAGGTCTACATTTTTTGCATCAGACACTAAGACAACAAATATAAAAAAATTAAATTTATTAGTTGTATAAACAAACACAACTTAATTGGAAGATGAGATAATTACAATAGGCAAGCAAATTATAGCAGTGTAATCATTGGGGTCCAAGGGTTTGTTTACTGTTGTATTTGCGTCTAAGCCACAGTCGTAAAGTTTGATATGAATGTAGCCTTGAAAGTTGAAATACGGTTTATTACTTGATTGAGATAGTGTTTTATGTGAGAACAGATACAGTACTTAATTAGCTATGGTTCAAGTCATTGATCTACTGTACCTAACAACATAGAATTTATATTATAGCCAGACATATTATGTAACAATTTTAAGGTAAACCGTCTTCCTTCTGTACTTTTCCCCCACAAGAACATGTTTATTTATTTAGTTTCTTAGTTAAATCAGCATTTAAATTGAAGGGCTTAAGTAAAACTGAACATAAACTTCTGTAGAGAAGTATTGTATATACGTACCTCTATTTGCTGTACAGTCAGGTCCAAGAACGTGAGGTCGCTTCTCACGGGAATCACCGACTTGGGTCCGCGACAACCCATGGACGTTCCGAGGCCACCGTTGAGCTTGATGACCACCAGTTTCTCCAGCATCGCATGCACGGCGTCCGTTGACGGGCAGTGTAGAGTGCTGTAATCCCGCACCTATCGACACAATGTGTTAGAAGAGAAGACCACAGGTAACGAGGGTGGATCTCCCGAGGATTGACAGAACACGGACAAGGGGAGAGCAATGATAAATCCAAGAAGTCATCGGGATGCGGATGATTGTAGCTAACCTGGGACAACACATTGTGTCGTCCAAGAAGGTGATGTTTGATATGCTCCTAAATATAATTCATTAACCTTTTGAAAACCTAGAATTTAATAGACACCGCTATCTGGCAGGCATTCAATATTGAACATAATGACACGTGTCTTACGGCATTCTCCGGCAGCTTCTCAATGTTCTCCCAGTTGACGGAGGGTCCCTCTTCCTGCAGGAAGCGTTCAAAGAGCCGAGAGAATCCGTTCAGCTCTCGCCTGACGGTCGACTTGCGGCCCTCGGGGCAGCTCTGGAGAAGCTGGTCCAGTTCGTACTGAAGCTGAAGCTGGGCATCTCGCTTCGTGAGCTCCTTGAACTCCCGGGACCCAGACGGGACCCGCTGGTGACCACGAACCTATTAAATACATTTCATGTAAGAGTCATATAAATTCACTCCGTCACTTAACTGATTTTCAGCGGGGGACTTTAATTCAACTAGCTCCTAGCCATCCATGTCGAATCTCGACGCCATTGATGAGCGAATCATGTCCAACCAATGGTCAGTACTTTCGAACTGCAGTTGGTTGGCTACGATTCACCGAAGCCAGTATCAACAAGGTTAGCTCAGAACTTATTACGCTATGTGGTTTGTTGCTAGAACGGCTAAGGAGAAGGACTACGGTACCATAGAACTACTGAGATTGTCTGCCACGCGTTGTGTAACAGCTAAGTCAACATGTACAGGTTCCAAAAAATCATCGTTCCAAAACATTTCATAAAAAACAAATTATTTTGGCAAAACATAGAACAGAAAATGTTACAAGTTTTAGGACAGTATAACCAGCATTGCTCCACTGAGGAAACACTAGGAGTGGGAGTAGCTGGTGTCGGGTATCAAACCTGCTAACTCCAGTCCAGAGAGCTACCGACAGCAACAAATAACCTCTAGCTGTAGGGTTCATCCAAGAAGAGACTGAATCAAGTTTCTAGGAAGGAGAGGAACAACACTACCCGTGCTCTCAGGAACTATGAGTAACATCCACTTTCAAGAAGCGAATGAATCATTGAAATAATATTGGAGGACTGGCCCCGAATTCTCAGATATTCTTTTCTAATAAATCACTTCACTTTGATTTCTCAAAACTTAAGTATAACATTATCTTGTCCGCAGCCACTGGAACGACTTTTCTCCCAAAATATGTTACTTCATTTATGACCAGAGTGATTTTTTAAATTTGTAATAAAAAATAATGATTTATTTAATTTAAATTGGATTTGTTTGATTTAATCAGCATTTTGATTTCCATCAGATTTTTTCGATTTAAATCAACAATAAGCTTATCAGTGTTTCAAAACTTGTCTAGCTGGTGAAGCGGATCAAATAATTCCACAAGCATTTCAGAAAATCTCATTCACATTTTTGAAAATGAAAACTTTGACTTCATTAGTTAGAACTCTCTTTATTAAATAAATCATTTTGATTTGAATCAACAACACCCTGTTTTTTGACCGAGGATAGCAGGGAGATCACCTGGATGGAATATTATTATGATAACACATCTTTCTACCGATGCAAAGCACAATGAATGTGAAATTTATCTTATTGACATTACTGAGAAAAGCATGACGTATATTTATAATTAAATTATTGTATTTGTGTTTAGTCTGTACCTTATTCTCGTCCAAATTGAGATTCTCGTCAAAAATATTGACCCCACTGTAGCCTACATTTGAACTGTGGACTTGCCCGGGAGATAAAGTTTCCAGAATCATGATGAGCCGCAGTAGCAACCAGTGTTTATTATCGTATCAGCGATGACCCCTCTGTCAATCCACAGACTAGCTAGCACACGTACGTATTAGCACACAATGTGGGCGCATTATGACGACGACTTCGAACAACACATTACTAGATGTTTTCCTTTCCTCGTTACACTCACAACATCTAATTATACAAAGTACAAATCATAGATCTCCCGTCCAAAGATCGATTACTATTTATTATTGCTTAATCAAATAAAATATAATTGTTTTATTATTAAAACACATTAATTAGTACTACAAAAAATGATCTTGGCAGAAGTCTGATAAAGTTTTTCGCATTTACAGAACACACATAAAAACCACAAATTTGACCAGTATTTTTTTGAACACTGATTTTCCTCCCGGATTGCAGTCGGAAGGGCTAAGTGTTGACTCGAGTTCTCTGCAAGTTGCAGAGTAGGCCTACGCGACACAGAACGCACTAGTATGATAACGAGAGAGGCTTCTGGCTTCCGTCAGGCTGACATCCACCTCACATGTGTCGAGGAAAAACTACGCGAGAAGAGTCGGGTTTCTGGTTCCGAAGCTCGTTACATCATCATCGTTGATTCGTTGAAGGACGCGCGCGGAGCCAAGTCATTTAGTTAAGAGTTAGTCTTGTTTGTTGATCAGGTATACACAATGGTTATCGCCTGGTCACAATGTACACCACTCGGGGCATGACAATGAGGTAGTCTCGTCATCGTGATGAGGAGAGACCCACTCGGGCCCACAACTGATTTTAAGCGGGGAGTTTAATTTGGTAGATGGCGAGTGTGAAGAGGGGGGGTCAAGGGCGATTATAGATGGGACTGAAACCATCTCGCCACACAGAACACGTAGGTCCAATATATCACTCCGTCATGTGGACTCCTGATCCACCAGCCCTGCTCTTGAGACGCACGAACAATATGCAGCAGCGGAAAACCGTACAATAACAATAACAATAACTTTATTCACCTTGACTCATACATTGCATAAGTATAACTCTTTTTAGAGAAAGTGAATAGCCTAGCCTATGGAGAGTAATACATAATTGTTAACAATTTTATAAAAAATATACATTAAAATATACATTTCATAATTTCATAATATCTTTCCTTCTATTTCTATACATAATACTTATTTTTTTTATTGAATTGTTTATTTATATTAAATTATATTCATGAAAATACATAGTAGTTTCAGGAGTGTGAAGGAAAGTTGAGTGTAAAGCTATGGTGGGGTATTTATATTTTCGGGCACAAGATTAAGTTAAACGTCAGCTGGATGAAGGTATTCATTGATGGTGTAGAAGCAACGCTTTATAAGAAATGATTTCAATGTATATTTAAAAGAGTCTAGGGATTGTATATTTTTAATTTCTGGGGGTATATGATTGAAGATTGTTAGACATTGGTAATGAGGTCCTTTGGAGAAACGCGTTGTATTATGAGTTGGGACATGAATTTTTGATTGCGATCGTGTATCATGGTCATGAATCGTTGAGTTTAATTTGAAGAGGTGAGGGTTTGATTTGACAAAGACTGCTGCAAGTTGTATCAAAGTACTTGCTAAGGTCAAGATTTTTTGGGTGGGGAAGATATTTCTGCACGAGGTACGCCAAGAGGCTCCTACTATAATTCGAATGGCCCGTTTTTGTAATCTAAAAACTCTTATAGCTTGTGGCGAGTTTCCCCAGAAAATAAGTCCGTATGATATGTGTGAGTGGATGTGAGCATGGTATATGAGAATAAGGACGTTGTGGCTGACTAGGGCTTTAATTCTTCTGAGGAGGAAACATCCACTCTTTATCTTTGAGCAAACAGCGTCTATGTGGTCTGTCCAATCAAGAGTGTCAGTCATATGTAGACCCAGGAACTTGATGGCGTCAGAGCAGGCAATGCTCTTAGATGAGATGCGAATGAGGAGGCTTTCGGTGGGTGGAACTTGTGAGTGGAAGTTTAAATACACCGTTTTTGACGGTTGAAGAGAAAGGAGGTTTTTGTTACAGTATTGTGACATTATGGAAGTTTGTTCGTTGGACATTTGTGAGAGTGGTGCTAAAGATTTTCCTTTTTGTGCTGTGAGTATATGGCTGAAATCATCGACGTATTGTGTTAGTATACCAGTGGTGAAACATTCTGGCATATCGTTGACATAAAGGAGGAAGAAGGGTGGTCCAAGAATGGTTCCTTGTGGGACACCACTTTTCAGGATCAGCGGTTGAGAATGAAAAGGGTGGTAGGTGTTATTTTTAGTTTGCGGATTTCGACTATTTGAGACCGGTCAGATAGGTAAGAGGAGATCCAGGAGTGGGCCTGGCCTCTGATTCCCATTGATTCTAATTTGTATAGTAGGATAGAGTGATCGATGGTGTCAAATGCTTTACTAAGATCGTAAAAAAATGCCTATGGGAACGTCCCCTTTATCAAGTGCATCGTGGATAGTTGTAAGAAGTGAAAAAATAGCTGTGGTAGTTGATTTGCCTTTACTGATACTTGATTCCCTGCATCTAAAACCAATGTTTTCCTGTAATCAGAGGAGTCAGAGGACGGGACAGGCCCGTGTAGGGCACAATGGACATGAGGAGGAGGGAGTTGATTGATAGGTGGCACTTGTCGAGCTCCATGCACCGGCTGTGCCCTCCCACTACATCGTGATATCAACATATACAACTATGCATGATACGTTTAGTGATCTGCCAAATCGTAACAAGGGGAGGGTTAGCTCAGCTTTAGCAGAGACTAGTGTCGCCGTAGAAGTTGAGAACAAGGTCATGACAGACTGAGATTCGATCCGTGAAATGTTGTTGTATGATAATATTGTAGTTTCCATTTCCAACCCCACCCACTCCATAAGCATGGGGCCCCAACTCCACTATGCAAGCTCGTTGGGGGACAGGGCAGCTGGTGTTACATCTTCAAGGCCGTGTCCAAAGATTTATACCAACACCTTCCGGATTCTTGGGATCATAATCCATAAATAATTATTATCTCGCTCAAACATAAAAAGTAACCACGAAACTTATACAAAGAACTTCATTGTGAAGTCCATGTCCATGTCCCCCACCCTAAGTTTAGCTACACGGTCCAGTTTTTGCAACAAACCATTTTTAATTCAAGGTCAACACGGTATTAATCTTGATTGGATTTTGTGAGCTGCGTATATTGGTGGTGTTTTTATATAAGAACACCACCACATGAATGGCATGAAATTAATCATTATTCGCGAAACTTCCATTATCATCATGGTACCTTTCAAGCTCTAAACATGTTGATAACTTTAGTGTTATATTTTAATGAAATAAAATCATTTTTGCGCGTAATGAGGAAGGCCATGCCTATACCGGTACCTTGGGATTATTCGTGTTTCAAATTTGTGTCCCCGCTTCGTTACACGATATGTAAACACAACCGAAAATTAAAATTTGGAAATGAAATTGAAAAAATGTGATTTAAAGTGAAAAAAGCTATGGAGGAGAAAAAACTATTTATAGTTATCCGTTCGAGGGTGAAATCAGAACCAAAATTTGTTACCGGTACCTTGGGATTATTCGTGTTTCAAATTTGTGTCCCCGCTTCGTTACACGATATGTAAACACAACCGAAAATTAAAATTTGGAAATGAAATTGAAAAAATGTGATTTAAAGTGAAAAAAGCTATGGAGGAGAAAAAACTATTTATAGTTATCCGTTCGAGGGTGAAATCAGAACCAAAATTTGTTGATTTTCTTGCTAGAGGCGAGCTCTGGCAGTTGCCGGGGACCCCTGCCCCTTCTCCTGACGACCTCCCCGACGACGACGACGACGACGACGACGAGAGGCGACCACGGCGTGAGAACCCTCCCCCCATTCCACCCCCTACCCGTGGCTCGTTTTGACCAACATGGGGTTTTCCTCCCAATATCCCCAAAGCTAAAGTAGTTCATTATGACAAAAAATGTTCTTGCACGTAATTCGCAAAGTACGCCTCTTCTGGTGGAAGATTCTCCATTCAAGACAGGATGATTGACACTATTTTTGGCTCTTGTTGATTAGTAACGAGGCTGATCGTGACTGTATGATCGGCGTAAAAGTAAAGTACGTGCATCACGACACATTCACACGTCTTCCAGTAAATCAAGTTTATGCGTATGCGATGGGCATTTACCCAAAGTCTCGTAGGTACCTAGGTTGCGGTTGGTGATTGATGGGAGGTTGTTGCTTGGGAGGCCCGCGATAGAATTACATAACGTCATTTGCTTTCGTTCTATTCTATTGATAAAACAATGTATTATGCATGTTGTAGGTAGAGGGTTTTTGCCCAGTCCTTGACTCGCAAGTTGCACCTCAATGAGAGAGCACGAATTATCTCTCTTATCTAATAGGTCAAGGTGATGCAACGTTTTGTCTTTCTCAATGCGATGATCATGTATATTTTGTGAGCCTCTTTATCAGCACAACCACTCCGGACCCGACTAACTGCCAAGTGCTAATTATGGATATCGTGGCGCACTTTGAATTTGCAACATTTATCGGAAATCACTGAATGAGACAGAAAATGGAGATGTGTTTTTGGTGTTTCAAGATTCAAGATTCAAGTCTTGAAAAAATTAATTTGCTATGTAATGCATATTAGAAGTGCTATGATGGGAGCTAATCCCTAATCAATTCTTTGGTAGGCTATCATGCCAAATTTTGAGAATATTGAAATATGAAATTAACACGTCATTCGCAATCATTACCAAACAATCCATCAGTATGTCTATGTAAAGAATACAGGCTATAGCTATAGCAAGCTCTTCCTGAACCCTTGGACAGCGAGGCTGTTTTTATTTTTTAACCAGTGGCGTAATAACGGGGTCATGCAATGGCACCGTAGGGCACATCGAGTACCAGTGTTGTTCACAAACACAAGTGCACTGATCTTGTCTGGTGCGCAGAAAGCCACCTGCTGTTACAAATTACAATAAGCTGAAGGAGAAGGAATGTAAATAATGGGACAGAAAATTGTAAAGCTTACACTTTCGTAGCTAGTTTAGGGTTGGTCAAAACGAACGGCTAAGAATTTTTTGGAAGAACCACATTGAAACCTTGTTTCCTATAATTTTCATTAGTGAGCCTTGGCGAAAATAAATCAACGAAAACTTACTGTTACCTACGCAAAACAGTTCCTAGGAACACGTGATTTGATACGATAAAAACGCATGTTGTTATGTTAGCATTATACTTGTAAGTCAATGATGTCATTGATTAGCTAATAATTATTTGTTACGTTAGATAATGGATTGTTCAAATTAACACCCCACTTATTGGCCTGATCAAAGAAAGCTGTAAATATAGATTAGATACCCCTCATTTAAATAATTGGTTCAACTAGGCAAAACTACCGAGGTCACAATGGGTTAAATCCTAGAGTATCTCAAAAATTAAAAAGCCCGATTCTTCGCGTGCTCTGTGCTCTCTGTACCGGTAACCATTGATTAAAGATGCGGTAACTGAGAAAGAGTTTTGTCGCTCATGGTCTTGTTAATCTCGATATCGTCATTTCTTCAGCGTATATTTCAGCTGTCTGTTCTAGCTAACGTCTAGGGTTCGACTACGGGTTCGGGCCTGGCTACGTTTGTCAGCATCTTGACTTGTTCATCTCTCACACGACCGCACACGGTGACTTTGCAGCCGCGGTATCATTGAATTTATACAGCACGACACAACATAATATTATCATAAACATGAACGTTGCAGGCTGCAGCGAGTAGGCCTACGCAATCAACGAGTCAATGCGAGTTGTTTACAGCCCTCGGACATACCTACACTGGTGAGGAGCATACACCTCAGGCTAGCACCCTTACAGGTTTCCCACAAAGATTATTATTATTAACGTGGGGCAATAGCATTTGAGTAAATTATTTCCCTCGTATCTAAGTTATTTGCCGTTGTCTGCGTTTTCCGTCTGTCTTCTCATCATTGGAGAATCCTACACTTTGGTACCTAGTCCGAAACTTTAAGTTGCTAGAAATAATATCAATGGACTAAACAAATTCCAATTATTGTTTTCAAACACATCACTATTTCACAGAATATTTAGTGATATATGATAAATAAATAGCCCGAAGAGACCGTACAATTGTGAAACCACTTGTTGACAATCATGTCAAGATGTCCATAATACAGAACGGACAAAATAAAATATAATTGCCCTACTTCGTAAGGTGGCCACACGGCAGGGCGACCAACGTGACGCAGAAACACGATTACGTACAACTCCACGACGACGTGAGAGACTAGGGCGCGACAACCGGGCAGGGCACAACATTTCGAATTTATTAGTTTATATTGGTCCTCAACATCAAATTATCCGCAAATTCAAAACACGGCACAGACTGAATGAACTTTTCCTCGGCACTGGCGATCTGCTCGTACTATATAAAACACTCGTTAAGTCTAATTGTAATTGTAATTATTGTCTGTCTCGCTGTCGTCTGTACTCACTCTCTGCAGTATGTACTCCATGGCGGGGCGAGCTGGTCGTTGTCACGCGAAGGCGAAGGCGCAATGGTCTTATCTCACGAGATTTGAACGCCACGCTGACGCACTCGAGTGCGCGGGAGCGTAGAAAAACTCTTATCAGCTGATTCGTTTGAGTTACACGATAACCTTAAAAACCTGATAGTCACGATAGGGTCGCGAAGATCATATCCTTGTGCACACAAATAGAAGCAATCGTTATCAGCTCTCTGCGACTTATATACCTGCTACACCACGAGTTGCAATTCTCATTGTCACCACTGTATCAGTGTTTTTATTGTGTTTTTGTATGCTACGTCAGCATGTTTATAATATCAAGCAGATGTTGATTTAAGATTTGTGAGCTGTGATAGCTGCCATGGTGGAGTTTGTCCCGAATATTAGTGCGGGAGGTTCTGGGTTCGAGACCCTCGTGTGATACCACAGTGCGTTGCAGTCAAGCTGGCTAGCAATCGGCGCCAACGACAAATATCTCAAGCAGCATATTAAAAATTCGTATAATGTAAAAAGATTTGTCAGTTAGTGATGAGGTAAATAATAAAATACAGCTCTATTCCGGAAGTTATACGTTCGATCCTTGCCACCGCGGCATCATGGCTGAAGGATTTCACCAAGGTTTTACTCAGTCATAGTCTAATGCTGGGATTGTATCCTTCCAACAACCAACAGCCTTCAGCAGACAACCCTAGCATAGAATGACGGTGTTCCCTACAGAGGGAATGATCCCTGATAACTATTTGCTGCTCAACAAAGTAGAACTTGTTAGTGCACATGCACTAAGACTTGACTTGGAAATGTGCATGTTGCCGGCAGCCTGGCAAGTGGTTGAGCCACCAACGTAAACATATACAACTTTGAACTTCAGCAATAAATGTTAGCCCCTTTTTAAATCACAGCGCCGTCCGCGGTGGCACATACATTAGAGCTGTCTGCGAGGATGTGGGTTCGAATCCCACATAAGGCATAGTTTGTATGTAATCGTCCTTCAAAGGCATCTATCACCACTGATCGTCTCAAATAGGCTTAGTGCATTAATAGAGACATTAAGCAACAAAATCATTATCATCATCAACCAATCACAACTCTTGAAAGTGGACCACGTGGCCATTGACCAATGGGAGCCACTTTTGTTTTCTTAGTTTTGTTTTGCCAGTCGCGCATTAGGCTAGAGAATATAGGGCCTAAAGATTAAAGTTGTGCGATAAAATCGGTCAAGTTTCTCAGTCGTCTTACTGAGATGAACTTGCCTTGTTGCCGACGATAGGCGAAACTGAAAACCGCGTACATCCGTACCGGGACCATTTACATGTGTCAATATTTAGAATACTTCTCACAATGGTTTTAATTTCTAACATACTGGAAGTATAGGCTCGTTATAACTAAGGCAGCATTCATTTCATGTTTATTATAACAATCAGATTGCCACTGTAGCCAACCATATTCACAAAATATGTCAATAATGCCATTCCAACAGCCGGGAGTCAACCATAAGATGAGAAAGCTAACAATACGTACTGACGTAGGGAGACATCAAAGAAAAATTGAGCCAATTAGTGCTCAGATCACAGATCTCAAAGTAACCATGACATTAAAAACAAACATGGGCGGATTTAAATAAATAAATAAATCCAATGAACGTCGAACAGCAGGTTGTGGTCAATCTCGCGGCGCGGTTGCTGGAACTACTTGGCTTCAGAGCACCGTAGCTGGATCTACCCGGCGACGACCAATGAAGACAGACCGTTAGGTGGCTCTTACCCCCCCTCCCCCCCCTCGAACTAATGCTACCATATATTTTCTTAAAGGAAATTAATCGTTCTTTCCATTTCTGCCTGTTTGCCAATTGGCAGCTGGGGCGTTTAGACGGTAGGGGTGTCCAAAGTCACACATGCAAATATATGTTAATATATTTTTTTAATGCAAATTAATCTTCATTTTATAATTTGATTGCAAGACCTAACATCATACATGATGTCAAAACATAATACACCTACTGATTTGCTATATGTATACACAGGGTTGTCCAAAAAGTCACAAAATAGTATGAAACTTGTGGCGGCCATTCTTTTATCTGTACGTAATAACCCCCTCGAACTTATAACAGTGTGTGTTTTCTCACAGCTGAAACTATGTTCTTCTCATGCATGCATGTTTGTCAGTTAACATCTGGGGCGTTTAGACGATAGGGGTGTCCAATGTCTTCATATGCAAAACATATGTTCATATATTTTTCCTAGGTAAAGTTTATCTGCATTTCATAATTTGTTTGCACAAACCTAAACATTGTGCACGATGTACAACCCTAAAACAACAATTACGGATTTGTTTATGGTATATACAGGGTTGTCCAAAAAGATATAATGATGTTATGCAACATATAGCAGCCTTCTTACATCTGTATGAAAATCATCCCCTCGAACTAAAAAAAAGGGCTATGCTCTTATATAGCTGAAACTATATGCTTTTTCCACGAATGCATATTTGTCATTTGGTAACTGGGACGTCTTTATTTTAGGAGTATCGTGTAGGAAGTTACAATTATACTAAATGATTGAATATTTCGTGTGATTGCAAGTTGATCAACAATAATTATTCATACTTATTTAAATTTTTTGAACTCCAAACCGCATGAACGCCGTTGCACGGTGAAAATGTTTTTCTATCATTTCATTGTGTATTTTACTATTTTCTGTTATTATTCAAAAGGTTGTCCAAAATCTCCAGTAAGAATATATGCAGCTTGTGGCTTTATTTCCAGATGTACATTTGAGCATACTTTTAAAGCTAATAGGGACGCATAAATTGTTTTAGAATGATATACATTTATTTCACATTCAACCCTGTTTATAGTATGCACAGGGAAACTAGTCAAAATAGAGGGGATGCAGAAAGTCTGTAGGCCTACTATACGGCAGAAAGAACCATATTCGGAGAGTTTGCAATGGTTATATTAAAAGTAGCCCGTTCTTATCCTCTTGATCAACGTACACCCTCGAACTGAAGTAAATCAAGGGATGGGTGTAGTCAATACAACTAGACACCTTGATTTACTTATGGTCGCTGATATGCATAATTGTCATTAGGAAATGCAATACAATTCTCGAAATAACGAACAAGATTGAACATCTTGATTAATCACCGAGAAGAAGTCCCTCATTGCCATAATTTAGATACACAAAACGCACTAGCGGTGTCAAATGTAGATACGAATACAGTTCTATCAAGTCATATTTGTTCCAGATAATGCACACAGCTTGGCTATGAGCCTATGACTGCTGTATATGCTGCCTATAAGCCCTATTGTGCATTGTGTATAGCTGATAAGTATCACCCCTCGGCCAATGGAAAAACTTTCTCTATAGCTAAAATTATTTCTTTCAAATTTGTACAACAAAATACAAAAAAGTAAAAATTAAGATAATAGCATCTAGCTAGGCTTACGTGCAGCTCTAATCAGTATTTATGGCTTCACCTTCATCACAAACTCCTTGGGTTATCTGTGGTCATCACAAGTATAGCTGTGAAGGGTGAGGGGCAGGGAAGAAATGTGGGAATAATATTAGTGATTGTATTTTGAAAGATATTTGAAAATTTTACAAGAGCGAAGAGAACTACGGCAATATTAAAAACAACATTAAGCGACTTTGAATACCCCTGCAGGTCAAACGCCCCAGCTGCCAAATGGCAAATAGGTGGATTATTTAAACGTGATTTTTTCTGAACAAAACTGCTATGGTGAAAATTAGTTCTGGGGGCCCCGGAGGGTCGCTTCCTTTGCACCTGACGGTATATTATGATCGAGTTTGACCTTATTCAAACAATTCTTTACAAGAACTCAACACACTATTTGGACAACCCTGTATTAAAACAGCACATCATTATATTGTAAAGGTTAGAATATAAATTCGGTGATGACTGGGCCAACTAATACATTGATTTTGCCCTATTTTTATTATTATTAAGTTATTTCTCTCAAATTGCAGTAATTTGAATTAAAATTTTGGACAACCCTGATAAAAATTATAATTCTTTGCTAGGCGCACATACAATACGTATTCTTGGACAGGTTTACTGATTTTAGTAACATGAACACATTTTTAGCACTTCAAAAAAAATGTTGAATATTAGCAATAAGATAAAACCCCGAATTTTGGACAGCCCTTGAATTTGTTTTTGCATAGTTTATTTTTTAAATTCAGTGGTTCTTTCATTTTATGTATAAAATAAAGCTTTAATGCGGATTATATGTCCAATCTTTAATGTTAAAATGTATAAAACAGTAAAATCGATTATTATTAATTTTGGGCACCCTTTACAAAAAGTGAAATCGCTTTTTGTTTTAAAAAATCAAAAACAATGTGGTAAATGATAATTAAAAAGAATTTTGGAATTTTATCAAAAACTTTGACCGTTATAGCAGGTCAAAGATTCGCAACTTTCGACTTTGGACACCCCCGGAGGTCAAACGCCCCAGCTGCCAAGTGGCAAACAGGTGGATTATTAATCGTGATTTTTTCTGAACAAAAACTGCTATAGTGAAAATTAGTTCGAGGGGGGGGGAGGGTCTCTTCCTGAGCACCTAATGGTCTAAGACGTCAACTGCGTTGTCAGTATCACCCTCTCTCTCTCTCTCTCTCCTCTCTCTCTCTCTCTGTTCCATAGCCCCATGGACTTACAACTGTTATTGTAAGTCCATGATATATATAGCACAACATCAAGTGCAGTGGCATAAGCAGGAATATATTTCGGGGGGGGGGGGGGCTGGACCAACGACTCAATGCGTGTGGGGGGGGGGGCATCCCTCACAATAGCGCCGCATGCAATTTAAAAAAAAAATACGTTTTTATGAAGTGGCTTTTATTTTTTAATGTGTTTTAGGAGATGTCAAAGGGCTTTGCAGAACGAAACGTAAACCTAGGATGATTTGAAGGGAAGGGGGGAGGGGGGCAAATAAACACATTTCAACAAGGAGAAAGGAAATAATCGCCTTGCAATACAGTGCCACGGTTATGTACCTAAACGGCACGTTCGGCGACAGCCGTGTCTTGCTGGACAAGTTATCGCGACGGGTATTTGTCCACATTTGTTATTTTATATCACGATTCACGACTACGGTTTATTAATTCAAATGCGAAATAGCACAACAAAAATAATAACCTACCATAAACAACTCACTGAACTAGACTAGAGGGAGGCACTGTTCAAGAATTCCACTCTTCATTTGTTGAGGACAGGCGCGTCGGAACGTTTTGAAAGTTGGGGGGGGGGGGCAAATCAATGGCAGCTGGGGTCTGGGGCGAAGCCCCAGTCGCGGAGTTCCTTTCGCCGAAGGCGAAACAAATTTTCACCACACTCCAGTTATTTCGTCATGTTTTAAACTGCACCCGGACTCTGTAAACGATGTTTTACATCAGCTATCTGCGATCTAAAAACTCAAAAAATGAACGTGAAGTGGCCCATTTTAATAAATTAGAACCTAATTTTGTATGTAATGACAAAGCATACAGGCAAACATATTGTTTAATGATTTACCGTCTTCTTTTAAAAAAAAATACTAACTGAAGGCTGTTTAGTACGTTTCAACACGAAACAGTGAAAAACACTACACACACTTACACTTCAGACTACACTACTTATATTATAAGAGGAATAATCTTCCCACTTGCCACTATGCTATAATCACAGTCACTACACCACTCCAAAGATGACTGAACAGTGAACGCATAACGATGCGACACGAGGGAACCAAATCCCAACTTGCGTCTGCCAATAACTCTAGCAAATCATTCAAAATCAAAGGGATGTTTGGATTAGACGTGAGTCTGAGTCACGTGTCCACTCTCACTGAAGTGAGTGACCCGCACACAATACAAGACTGGTGGCTGGTTATATAAAGATAGTCGGCATGGGGTACGTCAGCCAAAATAACATTCCTGCTATTGTTGGGTTGTTTCTTCCTGGAAATGAATTGTTGACAGATCATCCGATGTTGCTTTCCCAAAAAGTAGAGTAGAAATCTTGATTTTTCAACTCTAAAATCTGCCCCCCTATGCCCCCATGGCATGAAAGTTAGGGGGGGCAATGCCCCCCTTGCCCCCCCTGTTCCGACGCCACTGGTTGAGGATTGTTTTAGTTTGGGGGGAAGCTTTCTACATTAGTTTGGGGGAAGCTTTCTACATTTGTCTATTCTCAGTTCTTAGCATGGCCATTGAGTTCGACGGTGTCTCGTAAGCTACATTTCTACTTGTTCGTAGTTGACCCCTTTACTTTTTGTTGACCCTTCTTCACCCGAGTGTAGCAGCTTGAATAAGAATAATCTTGGCGAGTATTTGGGCACAAGTTAGTTAGTTAGTTAGTTCGTGTTGTTTTAGGGCACTCAACAGTAGAGTTATCAGTGCCCATGTCAAGTGTATTGGAATCTTCCAAATTTTATTTTTCCATAATTGTGGATTACCACCATGTTTTCTTCTTTCCAAGGGGAGGAACGTAAGGGGCGATGCGGGGGGACAAGGGGTGGACAGGCCTGTGCTGATCAGAACCAGCCACAAGCGTATAGGGAGCTCCCCCACGTCATGGTCGTCTCCGTCTTGTGTCATCATCCGTCCGTGTTGTCATTGTCGTCGCCGTCGGGAGGTAGTCAAAGGGAAGGGGTTCCCCGACGACAACCAAGAGCTCGCCTTTAGTTTCAGGGAGTGAATCTCTGTATTCACGGGCCAAACCGCGAGAAGGTAGCGAGTTGGACTTTTAAGGCCCTTGGGCACAAACAGTGGAAACAAAATCGTATGATAGTTTTTAAAAAATGATAAATTGCACGCAGCTGTCCTGTCACGACGCACGTTGTCTACGAGGGGGGGGGGGGGGGAACTGTGTAATGTCAGCGCCAGCATCGCCTATGCTCGCTGTGACGACTTAGTCGACTCACGAGATAAAGTAACATGATGAAGGAGATAATGAAACGTAGGAGATCGTGTTGCAGCATCCCATCCTGCCACAAACAAACAAACAGACAAACAAACCACTCGACCTTCAGTAACACATTGCCAAGGTCGCGACGTCATAACCGCGATGGCGTTAGCTGCACTAATACATTTCAGAGTTTTTATTTACCATCGTAAGCTCACATGATGTGTGAGATCGCGTGTGTTTGTCAATATGACTATCATATTATGCAACTTTGTTTTAGATATGCAATTTACACAATTTGATATTAGTATCTGTATCTAACAATGTAAATATAGCTCGACTTGACATCTAATTTATGGGTCAGATTATGAGTACTCGCTCATTTCATCGAAACACACCCACAATAAAACATAACCTCTGGGACGACAGGAAGAAGCTGTCTCGGTTATCTTCTAAACGTCCGACATAATATGCAACGAGGTTACCCACGACCAACCAACGTAATTGAGATTACTTCTCCAGCATCTTCTAACTTATTCTCAAACAAACTCCAAGGTTATGTTTCGAGTTTCTACACCAAACCAAGGAACTATCTAGAACAGGTTTTGACAACAAGTTTGGCCGTTGGTCACCACCTGTTTTGAATTCGGTCCAGATTGATAACACTTTGCGCAGTCGTTGATTTCAGAGTTCAGACTCAAATAATGAGAATGAGATATGTGGGATCTGGGGGGTTGCTAGATTTTCCACCAATTTATCTCTGTGTGTGGGGGGGGGGGGGGTATTTTAAACGTTTTCAATAGGCCTACATTCATTCCTTTCCTATAAAACAAAAAGTTATTATCATAATAATACTAGTACCATGCAGTAGAGTAGACAACCAGCTGTTATTGAAAAGCATTTTTCACCCTAACGTCTAACCAAAAAAACCACATCGTAATGAACACGTGTGGCTACTCTGCCCCAGCTTGTTTATGTTGTTTGTTTGTTTGTTTGTTTGTTTGTTTGTTTGTTTGTACAGATAAAACATGAAGCGGAGCGGAAGTTCACGACGCAAGCACATTACGCTATCTTGGGAAATGTAACCTAACCTATTTATGAAATGTGACCTGAAAATATAATATAATATGTTGTTGAAATTGTTATGTTATTACAATATTACAGATAGTGACCTAATATACATGATCTTAATAAAGTCGTCGTCGACCTAGAGATTTAATTTGACTTTTTTGGTCACCAATGTTAAATTTTGTTTGTTACAC